>JACEFZ010025147.1:0-19681 GCA_014155875.1 Cepaea nemoralis | reverse complement strand
AAAAGCGGTTGAAGATCGAACCCTTTTGGAATGCATTATTGTTTATTTTCAAAAAAATATACAGCATAGTTCGATGATGCTCAGTAGTTGTCTATTTTCTCAAATGTCTTTGAGAATAGCCAGCTCTGTGGCGATGGGGTTAAGGATGCAGTTTGTGATCCTGCATACCCGCGTTCGAAACACAGCTCCGCTTGATTTGGAAGCAGACTGTTGTGTTTGGTAATTTATGAAATGGTATGGTGCCGGCCATTCAGAAAGCGATGACAACGACTAAATGTAAACTCGCCAAGAGATCACAACAGCTGGTATTGACTGCAGAGTTCAGTAAAAGATTGCAACTAACTTTAACTTTGAGAATATTCTTTGCGCTGGCGCTGTTGCGAAGGGATTACAAACGCAATTTGCAAACTGTGTTTGGAAACAGACATTGATTTTCGTGCAGTAGTATCTGTGTCAGTTGTTCAGAAAGGAATGACAAACTACTGAACATAAATTTGCCAAGAAATCACAAACAGCCAAAACATGCTGGAGTTGACTACGACGTCCTGCAAAGGATATGCAACAGTTTTATTTTTATTTGCAACCTATTATAACGCATATAAAAAAAAATTCCAAATTATCATCGTTATAATTGTTACCAATCTTATCATGAATGTTTGGAGCAGTGTCAATGGGGATCTCTGTGGTGTAGTAGTCTGCTCACCTATTTCATGCCCAGAAGCTCGTGGGTTCAGTTGTGAATTCCATCACTCGGTTCGTGAGTGCACTTAATTTGGGACTCCTGGAGACGGACACTAGAGCTACAGAGTTCACACTCTGTACAACACTCTAGGCAGGCAATTAGCCGATCTATGGAGAGAGGCTGATATAATGGGAGGAAACCCAGTGCAGTGAAGAAAATCCTCTTGTCTTTTATCACAATACTAATATCACTGTTAACCATTCAGGATGGCTCCAGAGGTGGCAGCTGTCGAAAGAAAGGGAGGATATAATCAGCAGTGTGATGTTTGGGCAGTTGGAATCACAGCTATAGAGTTTGCAGAACTGCAGCCACCCATGTTTGACTTACATCCAATGAGGTATGAGTTGTTCTGTTTCTTGATTGTTTTTGTGTTTTATGCGTTTTTATACTCCTTAATAGACTTAAATGGATGATGTTATGAAACCACTGTTGGTGACTTTGGGGTTAGTGAATGCAGTTTCACAATTCCAAACATAATGAGTTGAAGGTTTGATACCAGCAGCAGAGTTCACAGATTGTGAGAATTGTATGGTGTTTATTTTGCTCTGGCTGTGCGGGGGGAATGAACAGACTGATAGGCTGGCAGAGAATGCACCTCTTGGTAGTAGATTACCTATGGACAAGGGAAAGCAGATCACTTTGCATTGATTTCTATGGTACGAGCGTCATCCATTCAGATAACAATGTCATTTTACTGAATGTAAAATTTCCTAGTAAATCACAATGAGTCAGTAAATGCTGGGGTTGACTGCAAGATCCTGTAAAAGGACGTGCAAACTTAAACTTATGAAACCATTTCATACAAAGCTATGTAAGTTTAAATACATGAATTAAGGATCTTCTTTGATTTTCATTGTTCAGATTTAACACTTTTGACCCCACTCTGTTTGTTGCTGCACATAAATGAAGCTGTATGTAAAAATGATATTAGGCCAAAGAGTGAAAGCCCAAATGTTGCTAGATCAACAACAGCAATAACAAAACAGAACTGCATTCTTTGAAAAATATACCGATTTATTAATGAACGATTACACTGAGGTTTAGTGGACAAGAGAACAGACAGAATCAATACATCATTTTCAACACTAATGTTATTATTGTATGCATTATTTGTTTCTCTCTACAGAGCATTGTTCCTGATGTCCAAAAGTGGCTTCAAGCCTCCAACTTTAAAAGACAAAAACAAATGGTTGGTGTCTATTGTAATTATATATTTTCTGATTTGCAAGTGCCCGTCTTTTTTTTTTCTGAATAAGGAGCCTGGGGGTATTTTACCCTCCTGAACCCAGGATAATGGATTTTACCCTCCTGAACCCAGGGTAATGGACTAAGTGCCTAGCCATCTTGTAAAAGGGCAAACAAAAATGAGAACCCATCTGCAAAATGATTCTTTGACAGTTGGGAAATGTAAAGAGTAGGTAAAACTAGAAGTTAGAAAAAGGCTACCGATATAGAGGCACAATGCACATTTGTGGGACGCGTGGGAAAATGACTCAAATGGCTCAAAACAGGGTACAAAGAGACAGCAGGAGAAAGACACTCGGAGTCATGACCTGGGTAAGCCTGTCCCCAGAGAGAGTAAAGGACATTCTGGGACGGGGGACTGCTGCTGACGATCAGAAGCGTCCTGTTGTGCTTGCTCCGTGGCAGAGTTTTTATCACTTTGGAGTAAGGCAGATAGAGAGAAATCATATGTTGTTCCTGTAGCATAAGTTTAAATAGCTGATGAAACATTAAACTAGTTTGAGGTGGAAAGGGAAGTAATAAGTGTTGCATTCTCTCCCCATGTCTGTTCCTCATCTGTGTTGAAAATGTAATAAGAAATGTAAAAACTGAAGATGTGCAAATAATACTGTCTTCCTTTCAAACAATGCCAAGGCATTAGACAAGTTATTCTGTGTCTATGAAAAATACGGTGAAGAACAAAATGTATTACTGAACATAATTGAAAAAACATAATGTCCACAAACAAAACTACATATTGTACTTTGATAGATACAAGCCCTTTCCAAGGTCGAACAGCCCATTTACAAATGCATCATCCTAAATAATAAAACTCATTCTTCTAGAGCAGTGGTTCTCAACCTATTTTGGCCCATGCACCCTTTCTCCATATTTTCAGAATGTCATTCCCTCCCTTTCGTATTTCCTCAGTATAAATCCTCCCCACCCCACCCCTACACAGTATACGTAAAAGTGGAAGCTAAATTTAATAACACATAGTAGAACAAGTCTAGACGTCTACATAAAATGGTATTTGCAGGTCTACTTATGTTATAATACGAATTTCAGAAGAGCGAAAGTGTGGAACTGTAAAATATGGAGAGAAAAACAATATCAAGTAAACGGTTCTTGTATTAACGCGATCTTGAAATAATCTTAATTCTCACCTCCCTCCCCACCTGGAAACCCTAAAATACCCACCACCGGTTAAGAACCACTGTTCTAGAGGATTAACTGAACCAACAAATCATAACCCTGTTGGACTGACCTGAGCTGATCTGACAAATGTGAAGTCTTCTGGGGCCTACAGTGGACAGAAATATAAAGCAACCTTTCACATGTCCTAAGGCTCATTGGGTATACAGTGCTAAACCCACATTTTTATAGACAAATTGGTACTAAATATATAATACTAGCTGACCCGGCCCGGCTTCGCCCAGTCCCTGGAGGGGATCTATCTATCTATCAGTCTGTCTGCCTGTCTGCTTGTTTGTTTGTTTGTCTGTCTGTCTGGCTGACCAGGCCCGGCTTCACCCAGTCCCTGGTGGGGAGCATCTCATTTAATTCATATACATAGTCATATAAGCTCCCGTTCCCGACTATCTGTCTGTCTGTCTGTCTGTCTGACCCGGCCCGGCTTCACCCAGTCCCTGGTGGGGAGCATCTCATTTAATTCATATACGTAGTCATATAAGCTCCCGTTCCCGACTATCTGTCTGTCAGTCTATCTGTCTGTCTGTCTGTCTGAGCCGGCCCGGCTTCACCCAGTCCCTGGTTGGGAGCATCTCATTTAATTCATATAAGTAGTCATATAAGATCCCGTTCCCAACTCTCTGTCTGTCTGTCTGTCTGTCTGTCTGTCTGTCTGTCTGTCTGTCTGTCTGTCTGTCTGTCTGTCTGTCTGTCTGTCTGTCTGTCTATCTGACCCGGCGTGGTTTCGCCCAGCTCCTGGTGCACAGTAACTTAAAAGAATGTCCTTCCACACACCATCCATTATTTTTAATGAAAACTGTTTTTAATCACCTACATGACTGTAGATAACTTCTTTAAGCATAAAAAGGTTAGTTACAATGTTATGCATTATGCATTATTTTTATGAAAACTTTGAAAATGCCTTAAAGATTATAACTATAGACAAAGAGTTTATAAATCTTTGAAAACGATACAACAATATGACTATAAAGTATATAGAAATGTTATTTATTAAAAGTTATGCCCCTTGAAATAACTTTTCTAGAGTTAAGTCCCCTTGCTATATAGAAATTATAATGAAAAATGAAATATTAAATTTTAGTAAGTAAGTAGCCGAAAAAAACTAAAAAACTATGACAGAAAGGAATGAAAAGAAAACGTAGAAAATTTCATCTCAATCGGATGGACTGTTCGCGAACGCATAAAGAACGGACACACATACAGTCTCTTTTTTATATATAGATTTATATTGTCAATGTAAGCTTCACATTTGGGAGTTCAAACAGCCCTTAATATCCTGTAATAGGAAAGAAAGCTTTCTATTATCCATGTCCTCTATTTTCTCTTCCACAGGACTATTACATTTCAGCATTTTCTCAAAATGACCTTAACCAAAAATCCAAGGAAAAGGCCTACAGCAGAGAGGATGCTAGAAGTAAGTTTCAGAAGAAACCACTATGCTCTTTAATTGTTATTTAGCATTTTCTTGTTAACTTTTACCAGCCTTATCAGTACTTTCTATACTTCTTTGACCAGTCTAGATCAAATAGGTGACTTACCAATTACATTGGCACCTTTCCGTCTTGACAGACGATAGTTTGGTACATTGTGCTTCAAAAAGGCTTAAATAACTGTCATATGGCAATAACTACGATCCATGGCTGTGTCGAGTGTGGCTGGTAAGGCCAATTCTTGCTGCAAATGTTTGCCCACAGTAGGTGCATGTGAAAACATGGTCATTTCCACCATTTTGCACCATCTTACGTCTCTCACGCTCTGTGTGTGCTTTATCTGCAATCATTTTCTCCTTTGTCTTTATTCCATTTCTGATAGTTGCCCTCCATGCAACACGTTCAGCGGCGACGTGCTCCCATTGTGCATTATCAATGCCTGTATCAATCATGTCCCGCTTACACACATCTTTGTATCGTAGTAGAGGCCGACCCTGAGATCTCCTACCCGTCTGTAATTCACCAAAAAAGATGTCCTTTGGTATTCTACCATCATCCATCCTCCTAACGTGTCCTATCCATCTAAGTCTACGAAGACTGAGCATGGAATACACCGTCACACAACCTGATCTTTCCAATACTTCAGTATTTGTGATTTTGTCTTGCCACTTAATACCAAGTATTCTTCGCAGACACCGCATATGAAAGCTGTTTAAACATTTCTCTTGGCGTAAGTAAGTTGTCCAGGTTTCACTGTCATAAAGAAGAGTACTAAGGACACAGGCTTGGTAGACGAGGACTTTTGTTTTGGCAGTAAGCTTCCTGTTCTCCCAGACTCTTTTTGCTAACATGTTCATTGTTGTTGCTGCCTTGCCAATCCTGATGTTGATTTCCTGATCGAGGGATAATTTGCTATTTACCTCTGATCCAAGATATGTAAAATGGTCTACTATCTCCAGTTCGGCGTCGTCAATAAAGATTGATGGTACACCATGTGCACCTTGTGACATAATCTGTGTCTTCTTTTTGTTAATTGTTAAACCAAATTCAGAACAAGCATTGGAGAATGCAGATAGTAGATGTTGTAATTCTTCCTCAGAGTGGGTCGTAATCGCAGCATCATCCGCAAAAAGCAACTCTCTGATTAGTACCCTGCTAATTTTGGTCTTGGCCTTCAATCTCTGAGCATTATAGAGGCCACCATCTGAGCGTGAGTGAATGTATATACCGTCATCCTGATCACGAAAGGCATATTTCAGTAGAAGTGAAAAGTATATCCCAAAGAGGGTGGGGGCTAGTACACAACCTTGCTTAACTCCACTCTTGATTTCAAACTCTTCTGAAGTTGAGCCATCAAACTTGATTATACCCTTCATGCCTGTGTGGAACGATTCCACAATGGACAGAAGAGTTGGTGGACAGCCAATCTTCTTTAGTGCTTTGAACAGACCCTCACGACTGACCAAATCGAATGCCTTTGTGAGGTCGATGAAGGCAATAAACAGTGGCTGATTTTGTTCCCGGCATTTTTCTTGCATCTGTCGCAATGAGAATATCATATCAATGGTAGACCGGTTCTGACGGAAGCCGCACTGTGATTCGGGGTAGATTTGATCTCCCAGGACTTGAAGTCTGCGCAGGACAATTCTGGCAAATACTTTCCCAACAATACACAGAAGTGAGATACCCCTATAGTTGTTGCAGTCGCTCCGATCTCCCTTGTTCTTGTACAGCGTTATGATGTTTGAATCTTTGAAATCCTGTGGGACTTGTCCTTCTCGCCAGCATAGCTCTATTAGCTGGTGGATCTGTAGAGCGAGGGTGTCTTGCCCACTCCTGATCACCTCTATTGGAATCCCATCCTTACCTGGAGCCTTGCCAGATGCAAGCTCATTTATAGCACACTTAACTTCTGTTATAGTGGGAAGTGTGTCCAGGTGGTCAAGAGTTGGCAGGGCCTCTATGGCGTTGAGGGCATCATCCGCCAGCTTGGTCTCACTTGAGTAAAGCTCTAAATAGTGCTCGACCCATCTATCCATCTGCTGTTTCTTATCAGTGATGATTTCTCCAGTCAAGGTTTTCAGCGGTGCACTTCTTTTGATCATTGGACCACAGGCTTTCTTTATCCCTTCATACATGCTTCTGATGTTTCCCTTATCACTTGCGATTTGAATGGACTCACATAACTTGATCCAATAGTCATTCGCACACTGCCTGGCAGCCTTTTGTACATCCTTCCTCGCTTGCTTCAGCTCACTCAGAGTGTTACGCGTTGGTCTTTCCTTGTTTCTTAAGAGAGCTATCTTCTTTTTATCAATCAAGGGCTGCAGTATCTGGCTGTTTGCCGCAAACCAGTCCTGCCTCTTATGATCCACAGTGCCGTAAACCCCTACCGCTGTTTTATAAATAGTTTCCTTAAGTTTACTCCATTTATCATTTACTATACAATTTTCTGATGTATCATTGAAAGCGTCCTCAAGTTGCTGTTGAAATTCAAAGCACTTTCCAGGATCGTGAGTGTTAATAATATTAATCCTGGGGCTAGACTTGTGTTTAGCTGTGTAGATTCTCTTTGGTCTCAGTCTAACCCTTGCAACAACCAAAGAATGATCTGTATCACAGTCAGCACTGTGGTAACTTCGAGTTAATGATGTATGGTTCAGATGTTGTCTCCGTGTGATAATGAAGTCCAGCTGATGCCAATGGCCGGATCTTGGATGTTTCCATGTGACCTTATGCATCTCTTTTGTTTTAAAAAAGGAGTTTGTAATACATAGGTCATTTCTAGTGCAATGCTCCAGCAGCCTTTGCCCATTATCATTCATGCGACCGATGTTGTATTTTCCAAGGCACACTGGCCATGAACTCGAGTCCTTGCCCACACGAGCATTGAAATCACCGAGCATATAAATGTAGTCGGATTTTGGAACTGCCTTGATCGCAGAGTCTAGCTGCTCATAGAACGTATCTTTCACATCATCAGAGGAAGTGAGTGTCGGTGCATATGCAGTGAGAATGGTGGCAAATCCACAAGAGGTTGCCAAGCGCAGTGATAATAATCTTTCATTACCTCCAGCTGGGATATCAATCATTCCCAGTAGCGAATTCTTCACTGCAAAGCCCACACCGTGTTGCCTTTTTTCTGCCTGCCCTCTTCCCTTCCAAAAAAAGGTGTAATTGTTTTCCCTGAGTGACCCTTCCTCAGCGAGGCGAGTCTCCTGCAGGCCAGCAATATCAATGTTAAGACGATTGAGTTCAGCATCAATCACAGCCGTTTTTCTCACATCGTCAATATTTGTCAAGTCAGTGGAAAATCCTGGACACATGGTTCTCACGTTCCAGGTTGCAAGCCGTAGCTTGAGGTTTCTATTATTCTTTTTATTAGTACCTGGTGCATTGGTTTTACAGCCTGCGATTCAGATTTTGTCCTAGCCCCAAGCACCCATTGAAGCAGGCAGGCTGTGGCGGATCAGCACCCAATTGGCCGGGGGCTGCCCAGCTTGAGGCGGGCGGTAGCTGATCAGTGACACCTGTAGGTGTCTCCCACCGTCAGAGGCAACGCGTGGCGCCCCATGTCTACGCCAACTGACAAGGACTTATAACCCGTAACAGTTGCCTCTCGCTTTGATTCCGAGACCGGTTAAGACCAGGGATGGAGTTATTACCTCTCCATAGCACAAAGCCTGGGCTAAAATAAAGAAACCATGTGTTGCCCATGCAGCATGATCCCTCTCTCAGCCTGCCTAGTTCACTCCAGAGGAAAGTTAACACCTATACATCTGGAACAAGACAAGCTGCAGAAGCTGCCGGATCAGCAAAGCAATGCTCTAACTGTCCGCCTGTCGGAGCTTCGATCCTAGACCAGCTGCCAACCAAGGCTTAGGTCCTGGTCTGCCCTGCCATGACTTATTTTGTCTTTGGGTTGCATGTCCTCGCACCAGGATAAGGCTAGTACCCTCCCAATTGCGCTCTTCCGCCCGAAGCCGTTGGCACAATGTGGGGTGTCGGGTTTGGTAAGCACCGCCCAACATTCAGCGCTGACAGAAAGCAGGTAGTACCGTCTACTGTCATACGGTAGCTCAGTCAACTTACTCGACTTACCAATACTTTCTATATAACTATTACAAGTCTTATCCTTACTGTCTGTATTCCTTTGACCAACCTAGATAAAATAGGTGACTTATCAATAATTTCTATTTAACTTTTACTAGCCTTCTCAGCACTTTCTTTATTCCTTTGACCAATCTAAGTCAAATAGGTGGCTGACAAATACTTTCTATGTACCTTTTATCAGTCTGGATGAGACAGAAATGTCATAGGGTATTTCTATATACATTTGACCACACCATGAGCAGTCAGACGAAGTTTCAATACCTGTGTTCAACATTGCGCTAAGAGAACGAACAACAAACTTTATTTTCAAAGGGTTAATAATTGGGCATGACGGCCCGTCTGACATTTTGCCCTTCTCTCTTTCCTGTATTTTTGTTTTAACTGCACTAGATCAGATAAATGACTCACCATTACTTTCCTGGGGAGGGGCTGACTGGTCTCGAGGTATGGTATCCACCTCTATGCTGGAGGTCCTGGGTTCAAGCCCCGGTGAGGACCAGGATTTTTTTCATGTGGACTTCTAGTAACAAAATTTCCTCTGGTCTCTGGATAGTGAGATGGACGCCCGTGTGTATTGTTGTGCATGTAAAAAATCCCTTGGTAGTTGGAAATTGAAAAATTGTGGCCTAATGGCGCTGCCCGGGCAAAATTTGGAGTTAAAAATCTACCCAAAGTATTCCAGGATCCTTGCCGGTGCTACAGAATTTGTGCACTGAGCTGAGTTTCTCTGGACTCAGGCTTGAGTTAGGAGTAGAACGGAGCACTTATTGGTCACACCCATGTGCTGTGATGTTGATCCGTAAACTAAATTAAAACTAATCTCTCTTTCCTCTCATACGTTATTTCATTCAACATCACTTATGAAGCTAATCTTAGACAACAAAAGAACAATAATCATTAAAACGCATTGAAAATAATCAATAATACATGACTCTCTAAAGCAATTTTTAACATGGCCATTATAAATACCTAAGGAAGGTGTTACGAACCATACATATGGGAATGTTTATTAGCTAGTTGTGAGAGAGAAAGACTGGGCACCGTTTTCACTATGCATTCAGGCCTACAAAATATGATGGCCGTATCACATCACAGACCATAGCAGGCTGTTGCTTCAGGGCATGTTGAGAACATTTTGTTTTCACTGCAATATGACTCACCAGTACTTTCTATATAACTTTTTCCAGTCTCTAGATCAGATACATGACGGCCTCACTACTTTCTACATAAATGTTACCATTATACATTATATTTATGCATCTTTTACAATCTCTACAATTGGTAGCTGGCTCTGTGGTGAAGGGGTTACGGGCCCAGTTTGTAATACCCGCTTTCGAAACACAGCTGCGGTTGATTTTGCAGGAGACTGCCTTGTGTTGGTTTTTTATGAAATGGTATGGGTGCCGGTCATTCAGAAAGCAATGGCAAACTTGTGAGCGTAAACTTGGCAAGAGATCACAACAGCAGAAAATGATGACGTTGACTGAAATGAACTGTAAAGGATATGCAACTAACATTTAACTACATTTGGTAGATGGCTCAAATACTTTCTTTACACAGCTTACTAATCCCTAGATTGCTACTGCTGCTATTATTCTACTACCATTGTTTCTACTTCAAGTACCATCGTTATAGCATTCATTTATATTGGTAATCATTCTCTACAGTCTTCTCCGTCATAGTATCATCTGATATTTGCATCCAGTTGATGTTGTTTATATTATTTGTTGATCATTTGTTCAGAATTGAAACTTTCTGCATTCATTATTCTGTTTTGTTGCCTTTCTTGCCTGTTGTTGCTACCACTACTGGTGTTGTTGCTGTATTCATTGCTGTTGCACACTACTACAACTTCTACATTTACTACTGGTCTATTACTACCAATACAATTATTACCTCTGTCACCACTATTGCTATTACTACAATTACTGTGATCCCTACTAGTGCTGTTGCTGCATTCACTGCTACTATTACATACTACTACTTCTACTGTACTACTACTTCTACTGTACTACTACTACTACTGCTGCTGCTACTACTACAACAACAACTACTACTACTACTACTACTACTACTACTACTACTACTACTACTACTACTACCACCACCACTTTTACTACTACTACTATTACTACTACTACTACTACAACTACCACTACTGCTACTACTACTGCTACTGTTACCTGTTACTACTGCTACTACTACTATTACTACTACTACTACTACTACTACTACTACAACTACAACTACCACTACTGCTACTACTGCTGCTACTGTTACCTGTTACTACTACTACTACTACTACTACTACTACTACTACTACTACTACTACTACTACTACTGCTGCTGCTGCTGCTGCTGCTGCTGCTATTGCTGCTGCTGCTGCTACTACTACTACTACAACAGCTACCACTACTACTGCTACTGTTACCTGTTACTACTGCTACTGCTACTACTACCCCTACTGCTGCTGCTGCTGCTGCTGCTGCTCCTACTACTACTACTACTACTACTACTACTACTACTACTACTACTACTACTACTACTACTACTACTACTACTACTACTGCTACTACTACTGCTACTACTACTACTACTACTACTACTACTACTACTACTACTACTACTACAACTACCACTACTGCTGCTACTGTTACCTGTTACTACTGCTACTGCCCCTACTACTACTACTGCCACTGCTGCTGCTGCCGCCGCTGCTGCTTGCTGCTGCTATCTTTTTTCACGCCATGAGGAATAGTGGGTACAAGGTGCCAGACCCATATCTTAAAACTAATTTGCACTCAATTGCTGATATGGCCTATACCATACCAACCGTCTTTAATTCCCATGAGATTTTCAGGCATACATTTTAGGCTGGTCGATCCGAAAGCCTAGGTCAATGGAAAAATCCCTGCCTCATTAGGGATTCGAACACATAACAATCTGGCTGACAAGCAAGCTGGGTGAATTAATGTCCCTCAATATTATTAGTTTATCTCAGCGCGCAAAGAGTTAATTATGTCTAATTTATGTTAGATGGAGGATGTGCTGGTTGTTTCATAGAAGACTATTCATTGTGTTAACAGATGTTCATTTGAATTCTTTGGTGTTTTAGCATCCGTTCCTTCAAGGAGACTTAACCAGAAGATTGACCAAGGAATTGCTGGAAAAGTCCCGAAACCCCACACACACTTTCGACCTCAATGAGGACGAGGATGGAGTAAGTAGTTTCACTCAGTTCATCTTCTTTTGCCTGTCATTACCCAATATGGCATATGCCCTCATCAAACTCACACCATGCCAATTACTGACTTGATCTTGAACAATTGGATTCTGTAGTTAAAATTTTCTAGGAGGTGAGATTGCCAGTCTCAGAACAACCCTCATTAGTTGCATTCTTTGAGAAGCATGTTAAGTTATAGTGTGAGGTTCCCTTTATGAGCACTGATAACATACAGACAATTTTAACATATGGTTGTGAATCGTGGACAGTTAGTAAACAGGCGAAAAAATCCCTGGAAGCCTTGGAGATGTTTTTTTTATAGAAGAATGCTGAAAATTAATTGAACAGCAAAATGAGCAATCAGGATGTTTTAAGGGAAGATGAGTCGCAAAGGCAACTTATCACAAACATCAGAAAGAGGCGGTCATTGTTTTTGGCCATGTTATGAGTAGATAAAAACTGGAAAAATTTGCGAAAAAAGATTGAGGAAGACAGCATGAGAAGATTCTTGACAGTCTTGTGTCATGGTACGAAAGGGAGTCAACACACAAATCGATCCATGATGTCGAAAATCGTAATTTGTGGAGAAGCAAGGCACTGGGTGATGATGATGTACCGATGCCATGTGGATAGGCACTGCAGATGGCAGATCACATACCCCAAGACTGCCCACAATACGACGTGTCTAGGCAAACCTTCTGGCCTACAGAAACAATAGTGGAACTCTATGGACCACTGACTGGACTAAAAAGACAGTTAAATTCATACAAGAGGCAACATTGCAGTTATAGAGACATTTGGAGCAAATGAAAGAAGTAGAATTTAAACCGAAAGGAGCTACAGTGGCAAGTCTTAAGTGTAAGTGCTCACTAACGAAGGAGAATCGGTGAAGATTGGTCTATAAAATGTGCCTAGCAACATATGTCCAATGCGGGAGTCTCCGTGGCGAAGTGGTCAAGTTTGACTCAGGTTCCGAAGGTTGAGGGTTCGATTCCGGGCCGCGGCCTTCAGTTCACGAGTTAAATTTTTCCGAGATTCCTGTGGGTCGTTGCTAGAGCTACGGAGTTCGTGCTTTGTGTAACGCTTTCTTCTCTGCGGAAAGAGACCGAGCCATATGGGATAAAACCCGGTGCAGTGAAGTCAACCCTGTCGACTTTTAAGCAACTTTTTCTTTATGTCAAATGCAACATATGTTAGATGCTGCCATTAAGATGTTAAGTGTTCCATTCATCATGTGCCATGCCGATAAGCGTGGACGGTCATGATTCGCCATCTCACACGAACACCAGAGTCTTGGATCAGCTCAGTGTTCTTGTCCTGACCATGCCATGTGGCCAAGCCATCTAGGCATTTACTTCTCAGCCTTCCCCTTGGTCTCTTCCCCTCGATCTTGCCTGTTGTCACCAAGTTCTCTAATTTAATTTCTTCTCATAATGTGACCAAAAAATTTTGACCTTCTACGTCTCATTTCTCTAATCAGCTTACAATTTCCATTTGTTTCTAGTAGGACTTGGTCATTGGTTTTTCTGTCTGTCAATGGTATTTTTTGCATTCTCCTCAGAAACCACATTTCCACAGCCATCAGATGTTCAGCTTGTCTACTCATTGTCCATGCTTCACATCCATACAAAAGCACAGATTCTATGTAGCACCTCAATACTCTTTTTATCGTTGCAATCGACATCTTTTAGGTTTACACAAAGTTTAGGCCACAACATATGAGATGAGGTAGCCAGTTCTGTTCATTGCTTTGCTGTCCCAGACAATTTCCATTAAGTGCTCTAAATTTCCTGGTATCCATTATTATGAGGCTTTGTTGATCTTCAGAGCCCTACTGGTAGGGGAACAGAATAGTCCTTGCTCTGGTTGGGATTGAACCCAGATTATTGTCTTGGCAGGCAGATGCCCTAACCTCTGTGTCACTGAGGCTCCCATGATGACAATCATCATCATCATTATCATCAGGGGCCTTGCCAACTGGCTTGGGCAAGATATTTTTTCTCCATATCTTGCGATCTCCAACAATATGTATCAATCAATTTGTGTGCTGACTCTTTTCCGTGCCATGTCACAAGACTGTCAAGAATTTTCCCTTGCTGTCTTTCTCTATTTCTCTTTCCACAATTCTTTCCAGTTGTCACATGTTCCAGTTTTTGTTTTCTCTCTATGTGGCCCAAAATATGAAGACTGCCTCTTTCTGATGTTTGTAATAATTTGTCTTTGTGACTTAGCCTCCCTCAAAATGTCCAGAGTTCTCATTATGGCTGTCCAATGAATTTTCAGCATTCTTCTATAAAACCACCAATGTCTCCAGAGATTTTATTGCTTGTTAATTAATTGTCCATGATTCACAGCAATTTGTTAGAACTGGTTCTTTGTAACATGCCAGAAATCTTTTTCTAACCTCCATTGACAAGGACTTACTGCATGAAGTGTTCTTCATTTGATAGAATGTAGTTTGTGCTTGTCCTGTTCTGTTCTTTACATCTGTGACACATCTTCCATCTGATGTTATCTATCTTTCTGCACTTGTCCAAAAACCATGTACTTTAATTGTACATTGCCCAAAAAACATTTACTTTAATTGTATATTTAGACACAGTCTGTTTCTTTGATATCACAATGACATTGATCCTCCAGTTATTCAAGTTAAGGCCCATTCTTTTTTCATTTTTTATAATCACTGTATCTATCATTTCCTGTAGTTCCTTCCGACTTGTTGCTATCAAAACAATGTCAACAGCATAATATAAGTTATATTATCTCCACCAGCCAAGATCTCTGGCATATTTTCTGTAGATCTCATATATTTACTACACAATTAAATTAGGTGACTAGCAGGCGGGTTTTAGACAAAACAGATCAACAATAGATCAGATATTTATCTTATGACAAATAGCCAAAAAAAAAATTGTGAATATAAAAGAGATCTCCATAACATTTTTGTGGATTTTAAAAAGGCTTATGATAGTGTCCATAGGAATAGTCTATGGAATGCTATGCAGGAATTTGGAATACCAAGGAAGTTAATCAACATGACCAGACTATGCATAGAAGATACTTATAATATAGTCTATATCTATAAAAATCGTATGTATGGATGTATGTGGATCCGTCCTTTATGCGTTCGCGAACGGTCCATCCGATTGAGACGAAATTTTCTACACGTTTTCCTTTCATTCCTGTGCAACCAACTGTCATAGTTTTATCTTCAGCTATCAGCTATTACCTTCCTAAAATTTAATTTTGTAATTACATGACTGAACATAAGATAGTTACATACATAGATAGATAGTTACACAGATAGATAGATAGTTACATAGATAGATAGTTGCATAGATAGATAGATACATACATACATACATAGATAGATAGATAGTTACATAGATAGATAGTTACATAGATAGATAGATAGTTACATAGATAGATAGTTACATAGATAGATAGATAGTTACATAGATAGATAGTTACATAGATAGATAGATAATTACATAGATAGATAGTTACATAGATAGATAGATAGTTACATAGATAGATAGATAGTTACATAGATAGATAGATAGTTACATAGATAGATAGATAGATAGATAGTTACATAGATAGATAGATAGTTACATAGATAGATAGATAGTTACATAGATAGATAGTTACATAGATAGATACATAGATAGATAGGTACATAGATAGATAGGTACATAGATAGATAGATAGTTACATAGATAGATAGATAGATAGTTACATAGATAGATAGATAGTTACATAGATAGATAGATACATAGATAGATAGATACATAGATAGATAGATAGTTACATAGATAGATAGATAGTTACATAGATAGATAGATAGATAGATAGATAGATAGATAGCTACATAGATAGATAGTTACATAGATAGATAGATAGTTACATAGATAGATAGATACATAGATAGATAGTTACATAGGTAGATAGATACATAGATAGATAGATAGTTACATAGATAGATACATAGATAGATAGATAGTTACATAGATAGATAGATACATAGATAGATACATAGATAGATAGATACATATATAGATAGATACATAGATAGATAGATACAGATAGATAGATACATAGATAGATAGATAGTTACATAGATAGATAGATAGATACATAAATACATAGATACATAAATACATAGATACATAGATAGATAGATACATAGATAGATAGATACATAGATAGATAGATACATAGATAGATAGATAGTTACATAGATAGATAGATACATAGATAGATAGATAGTTACATAGATAGATACATAGATAGATAGATAGTTACATAGATAGATAGATAGATAGATAGATACATAGATAGATAGATAGTTACATAGATAGATAGATAGTTACATAGATAGATAGATAGTTACATTGATAGATAGTTACATAGATAGATAGTTACATAGATAGATAGATAGATAGTTATATAGATAGATAGATAGATAGTTACATAGATAGATAGATAGTTACATAGATAGATAGATAGTTACATAGATAGATAGATAGATACATAGATAGATAGATAGTTACATAGATAGATAGATAGTTACATAGATAGATAGTTACATAGATAGATAGTTACATAGATAGATAGATAGTTACATAGATAGATAGATAGTTACATAGATAGATAGATAGTTACATAGATACATAGATAGATAGATAGTTACATAGATAGATAGATAGTTACATAGATAGATAGATAGTTACATAGATAGATAGATAGTTACATAGATAGATAGATAGTTACATAGATAGATAGATAGTTACATAGATAGATAGTTACATAGATAGATAGATAGTTATATAGATAGATAGTTACATACATAGATAGATAGTTACATACATAGATAGATAGTTACATACATAGATAGATAGATACATAGATAGATAGATAGTTACATAGATAGATAGATAGTTACATAGATAGATAGATAGTTACATAGATAGATAGTTACATAGATAGATAGATAGTTACATAGATAGATAGTTACATAGATAGATAGATAGTTACATAGATAGATAGATAGTTACATAGATAGATAGTTACATAGATAGATAGATAGTTACATAGATAGATAGTTACATAGATAGATAGTTACATAGATAGATAGTTACATAGATAGATAGATAGTTACATAGATAGATAGATACATAGATAGATAGATAGTTACATAGATAGATAGTTACATAGATAGATAGTTACATAGATGCATAGATAGATAGTTACATAGATAGATAGATAGTTACATAGATAGATAGTTAGTTACATAGATAGATAGTTAGATAGATAGTTACATAGATAGATAGATAGATAGTTACATATATTGATAGTTACATAGATAGATAGTTACATAGATAGATAGTTACATAGATAGATACATAGATACATAGATAGTTACATAGATAGATAGTTACATAGATAGATAGTTACATAGATAGATACATAGATAGATAGGTACATAGATAGATAGGTACATAGATAGATAGTTACATAGATAGATAGATAGATACATAGATAGATAGTTACATAGATAGATGATAGATAGATAGATATTTTCATAGATAGTTAGAAATAGATAGATAGTTTTACATAGATAGATAGATAGATAGATAGATACATAGATGGGTAGATAGTTACATAGATAGATATATAGATAGTTAACATAGATAGTTACATAGATAAGTTACATAGATAGATCATAGATAGGATACATAGATAGATACATAGATAGATTAGATATTAATAGATAGTTACATAGATAGTTACATAGATAGTTACATAGATAGTTACATAGATAGTTACATAGATAGTTACATAGATAGATACATAGATAGATACATAGATAGATATTACATAGATAGTTACATAGATAGATACATAGATAGATTACATAGATAGTTACATAGATAGATTACATAGATAGTTACATAGATAGATACATAGATAGTTACATAGATAGTTACATAGATAGTTACATAGATAGATACATAGATAGATAGTTACATAGATAGTTACATAGATAGATACATAGATAGTTACATAGATAGTTACATAGATAGTTACATAGATAGTTACATAGATAGTTACATAGATAGATACATAGATAGATAGTTACATAGATAGTTACATAGATAGTTACATAGATAGATACATAGATATTTTACATAGATAGTTACATAGATAGTTACATAGATAGATACGATAGATAGTTACATAGATAGATACATAGATAGATTTTAAGATAGATAGTTACATAGATAGATACATAATAGATACATAGATAGTTACATAGATAGCTAGATACATAGATAGATTTTCATAGATAGATACATAGATAGATACTACATAGATAGATACATAGATAGATAGTTACATAGATAGTTACATAGATAGATACATAGATAGATAGTTACATAGATAGATACATATAGGAAGTTACATAGATAGTTACATAGATAGTTACATAGATATATACATAGATAGATAGTTACAGAGATGTACATAGATAGATACATAGATAGAGTTACATAGATAGATACATAGATAGTATACATAGATAGTAGTACATAGATAGTTACATAGATAGTTACATAGATAGTTACATAGATAGATTACATAGATAGTTACATAGATAGATCATAGATAGATAGTTACATAAGATACATAGATAGATAGTTACATAGATAGTTACATAGATAGATTACATAGATAGAATAGGTGTACATAGACTACGTTATCAATAGATAGTTACATAGATAGATAGTTACATAGATAGTTACATAGATAGTTACATAGATAGTTACATAGATAGATAGTTACATAGATAGTTACATAGATAGATACATAGATAGATAGTTACATAGATAGTTACATAGATAGATACATAGATAGATAGTTACATAGATAGATACATAGATAGATACATAGATAGATAGTTACATAGATAGTTACATAGATAGTTACATAGATAGATACATAGATAGATACATAGATAGTTACATAGATAGATACATAGATAGTTACATAGATAGATACATAGATAGATAGTTACATAGATAGTTACATAGATAGTTACATAGATAGTTACATAGATAGATACATAGATAGATAGTTACATAGATAGTTACATAGATAGTTACATAGATAGATACATAGATAGATAGTTACATAGATAGTTACATAGATAGATACATAGATAGATAGATACATAGATAGATAGTTACATAGATAGATACATAGATAGATAGATACATAGATAGATAGTTACATAGATAGTTACATAGATAGATACATAGATAGATAGATACATAGATAGATAGTTACATAGATAGATACATAGATAGATTAGAATTACATAGATAGATAGTTACATAGATAGATACATAGATCGATAGATACATAGATAAGATAGTTGTACATAGATAGAGACATAGATTAGATAGTTACATAGATAGTAGTTACATAGAATAGATACATAGATAGGATAGTTACATAGATATGGTATACATAGATAGATACCATTAGCAGAGATAGTTACATAGATTAGATACATAGATAGATAGTACTATGATAGATAGTTACATAGATAGTATACATAGATAGATAGATACATAGATAGATATAGATAGTACATAGATAGATACATAGATAGATAGTTACATAGATAGTTACATAGATAGTTACATGAAAAAAGGTTTACATAGATAGTTA
>JACEFZ010025146.1:0-19901 GCA_014155875.1 Cepaea nemoralis | reverse complement strand
TTTCAGTCTGTCTGTTGTCTGCTTGTTTGTCTGTCTGTCTGTCTGGCTGACCCGGCCCGGCTTCACCCAGTCCCTGGTGGGGAGCATCTCATTTAATTCTTATAAGTAGTCATATAAGCTCCCGTTCCCGACTATCTGTCCTGTCTGTCTGTCTGTCTATCTGTCTGTCTGTCTGACCCGGACGGCTTCACCCAGTCCCTGGTAGGGAGCATCTCATTTAATTCATATACGTAGTCATATAAGCTCCCGTTCCCGACTATCTGTTTGTCTGCTTGTTTGTCTGTCTGTCTGTCTGTCTGGCTGACCCGGCCCGGCTTCACCCAGTCCCTGGTGGGGAGCATCTCATTTAATTCATATAAGTAGTCATACAAGCTCCCGTTCCCGACTATCTGTCTGTCTGTCTGCCTATCTGTCTGTCTGTCTGACCCGGCCCGGCTTCACCCAGTCCCTGGTGGGGAGCATCTCATTTAATTTATATACGTAGTCATATAAGCTCTCGTTCCCGACTATCTGTCTGTCTGTCTGTCTGTCTATCTGTCTCCTCCTGGCGCACAGTAACTTAAAAGAATGTCCTTCCATACACCATCCATTATTTTTAATGAAAACTGTTTTTAATCACATAAATGACTGTAGATAACTTCTTTAAGCATAAAAAGATGGGTTACAATGTTATGCATTATGCATTATTTTTATGAAAACTTTGAAAATGCCTTAAAGATTATATCATTATTTATTATACCTCATATGCCTGTAAATAACTATAGAGAAAGAGTTTAACAATAGTGCAAGTAAGTCCAACAATATGGCTATAAAGTATATAGAAATGTTATTAAAAGTTATGCCCCTTGAAATAACTTTTCTAGAGTGACGTCCCCGTGCTATATGCTAATTATATAATGAAAAATGAAATATTAAATGTTATTAAGTAAGTAGCCGATTTTACACTAAGAAACTATTACAGTCGGTTGCACAGGAATGAAAGGAAGACGTGTAGAAAATGTCATCTCAATCGGATGTACCGTTATCGAACGCATCCAATCCATAGCCAACCACACACATACAGTCTGTTTTATAGATATAGATATAGACAACATATATAAAGAAACCAGCCAAATAGAGGCCGCAAGAACACCGCATGACGAGAACACAGAAGAAGAACTATCTGCAAATCTAACGACGACCTAATCGACCAAGCACTAATGGCAAAATCAGAAGCTGAATTTCAATAGTCAGCTAGTTAGTCTTTCCTCTTGAGACTAAGTCGGCGCATAGGGCAGAAGTCATGGCTCTCCATTTCTGGCGGTTCGCTGCTACCTGTTGTAGATCCTGGATGTTCACTTGGCCGTTGAATGAGCCTTCTCTGATGATGGTTCTACGCAGGGTCTCTCTTGGTCTTCCCCGTTTTCTTTTCCCTATTGGTGACCATATGAGGGCTTGGTAGGGGAGTCTTGTATTTTACATTCTGAGTACATGGCCGATGTAGTTCCAACGGCGTTTTCTTATAAAATTGGATACAATATCTTGCTTAGTCTCTTGTCTTATTTGCGCGTTGGGTTTGAAATCTGTCCACTGGATGTTTAGAATTCTTCTAAGACATTTGTTCTCAAAATTGTCTAATTTTTTATCTAAAGCTACCGTTGATTTCCAACTCTCACATCCATGCGTTAGCACTGTAATCACACAAGAATTAAAGATTTTGAGTTTCGTATGTTGGCTGAGTGACTTTGACTTCCAGATGTTTAACAGTTTATTGAAGGCACCAGATGCCAGTGAGATTCTAGATAATATTTCTGGTGATGAGTCCCCTGTAGATGTCATTTTGCTTCCTAGGTATGTGAAGCTGTTGACTTTTTCAAGAACATGGTTGCTTAATTTCAATACCACATGAATAGTCTAAACGAAATGTGTAGGGAACATAACATGAAAATTAGTACAAGTAAAACAGAGGTATTGACTATAACTAAAGAAGAACAAGCAACAACGATTTGCCTAAACAAACTTCCCTTGAAACAAGTGAAGAGTTTCAAGTACCTAGGAAGTATAATATCATCAAATGGCAAATCAGAAGACGAGATCGAAAATAGATGCAATAAGGCAAACCAACTCATTGGACAAATGGCACCAATACTAAAGAAAAAGCATGTATCAATAACTACAAAGAAAGCACTTTACAACACAATCTTCCTACCAACTCTATGTTACCAATGCCAAACCTGGACAATGACAGAAAAAGAGAAAAGAAAAATCACAACAACAGAAATGAGATTCCTGAGAAGAATACTCAATGTATCAAGAAGAGATAAGATCAGAAATGAAGAAATCAGGACTAAAGTGGGGGTTATAGCTGCACTAGATTTTATTAGAAAGCAGCAAGTCAAATGGTTTTGCCATGCAAGTAAGTTACCAACTAACAGTATACCACAACAAGCAATGATGTACAGACCAGAGGGAAGCAGAGGAAGAGGCCGACCATGTAAACGATGGACGCAGGGAATAACAGAGTCCATGGGAATATCGATACATGAAGCCCATAAGAGGGCACACTCCCGCTGTTTATACTTCACCTCGACACAGCAAGGTACAAGAGGAACATGATGAGATGAGATGCAATGACTATTTCAATTGTGTGGGGGAATTTGACAGAACAAGGGATAACCACGACTTAGCACCACACTCAGGGCACTTAAAAGCGCGGGAAGTATGCTTCACTAACTTTGATTGTAAGCTTGCACTCATTTCTGAAACGGCGTGGGAGTGGAGGTGGGGGCGGTGGCGGCGGCGTTCCGGTGGCTGGAGGGGACTGCTGCGGCACACGTTGTGTTCATTGCCGATTCAGGGAGTGTGCTTGGCGGGGTGGAGAGGGGAGTGTTTCATGTGGGGTGGCTCTCGTCGCTTCGGGGGTCGCGGATTGTGAGAGTTGTGTGGATGTTTTGCCCTGGCCGTGCGGGTGTGCAGGGGAGTGGGCGGGCTGGTGGGCTGGCGGGGAATGCACCGCTTGGTGGTGTCTTGCCTGTGGGCAAAAAGGGGGGGGGGGTGGTCGTGCGCTTGTGGGACCGGGTGGAGAGGGCGGTGGAGCAGATTGGGAACCTATGTGTGGAGAGAGTGAGATTGCGGGGAATCGGCTTGGGTTCTGGGGGAGGGGGGTCTCAGGGCTGAGAGGTAGCACCGGGAGAACATTTAATCAGATAGGGTGGGAACGATTAGTAGTATGACTCTTCGCTGGCTGTTGAACGAGGGGACTGAGCACGTATGGGAATTCCTGAGTGGAGTGATGTCGGTTCTTGACTCAACTCAACTCTGAAACTTCATTGGTAGGGTATCTATTAAATATAAATAAAATGTTTACATGTTATTTAAGCATGATCGTTTCTATTATAATGGCACATCAGAAACGTGTTAATCAGTACTCAAACAAAGTGCAGTATTAACATGAATAAAAGCATTGAAGTGAATGAAATGGATTTTTCACCATAATCTCCATCTTTGAAAACACTTCCGGCGGATTTGATAAGTGGACGCTCTCCATTTTAGAGGTGCACATTTACCTGCTGATGCCGGTTGATAATCGTGTCCCTGAAATGCAATGGCCACTCTTTTGGAATATACCCTTTCTAAAACTAAGTTTTCTTTCCGGCACTGTAAAGGACAAACGATCGAGTACTTTGCTAGCTGACGCCATCTTGGTATTTCCCATCCGATCTTTCAGGCGAGAATGGAAACGTCTCTAGCCGCCATTAACACAGCCGATGTGGTTAACAACGTACCATGCAGCATGATCAAGAGATTGCCACTGGACTTGATCATCGAGCTAGACTTGGTCAACTGGATCTATGACCATGGAGATCAGCTCTTCCCCCAGAGCACCTGTATGGGCCGCAGAACAGGCAGTTACAAACACGGTTGTCGTATCAAACTCTTCCCCCAGAGCACTTGTATGGGCCGCAGAACAGGCAGTTACATACACGGTTGTCGTATCAAACTCTTCCCCCAGACCACCTGTATGGGCCGCAGAACAGGCAGTTACATACACGGTTGTCGTATCAAACTCTTCCCCCAGAGCACTTGTATGGGCCGCAGAACAGGCAGTTACATACACGGTTGTCGTATCAAACTCTTCCCCCAGAGCACCTGTATGGGCCGCAGAACAGGCAGTTACATACACTGTTATGGTATCAAACTCTTCCCCCAGAGCACTTGTATGGGTCGCAGAACAGGCAGTTACATACACGGTTGTCGTATCAAACTCTTCCCCCAGAGCACTTGTATGGGCCGCAGAACAGGCAGTTACATACACGGTTGTCGTATCAAACTCTTCCCCCAGAGCACTTGTATGGGCCGCAGAACAGGCAGTTACATACGCGGTTGTCGTATCAAACTCTTCCCCCAGAGCACCTGTATGGGTCGCAGAACAGGCAGTTACATACACGGTTGTCGTATCAAACTCTTCCCCCAGACCACTTGTATGGGTCGCTGAACAGGCAGTTACATAAACGGTTGTCGTATCAAACTCTTCCCCCAGACCACTTGTATGGGCCGCTGAACAGGCAGTTACATACACGGGCGGTTGTCGTATCAAACTCTTCCCCCAGAGCACCTGTATGGGCCGCAGAACAGGCAGTTACATACGCGGTTGTCGTATCAAACTCTTCCCCCTGAGCACTTGTATGTTGTTGTTTGTCCATCAAGAATGATGATGACCATTCATTTCATCCAGTGGGGTTGAAGGTGTGGAGCCGTGAGTTCTAAGATGGCTGATAAGGCCTATTTTGGCTCGAAATGTTCTTTGACAATGTGGGCAAAGAATGCTTGACGTTTCTGGAGGAGGATTTCCTGCAGTGGTTTTTCTGTCCTGCCTTTTCTTCACAGCTCTTGCAGTCCTGGTTGCCTCACATATGACTGCACCTTTGCGCAATGATGCACGCCACTGAATTTCGGTCTCTGGCTGCAGCCTCCCAGGTGTCATGATGAATTCCAAAAGCATTCAGTGAAATTTTCAGAGTGTCTTTAAAACGTTTCCTCTGGCCACCTTGGGAGCGTTTACCACAACGCAGTTCGCTGTAAAAAATTCGTTTAGGGAGCCTGTGATCTGGCATGCGAGTCAAGTGACCAGCCCAGCGAATCTGATTCTTCATCAGTAG
Organism: Cepaea nemoralis; assembly: GCA_014155875.1. Classification (NCBI taxonomy): domain Eukaryota; kingdom Metazoa; phylum Mollusca; class Gastropoda; order Stylommatophora; family Helicidae; genus Cepaea; species Cepaea nemoralis. Next base: position 14,763 of record JACEFZ010025146.1, on the reverse strand, counting down.
AGTGTGGATACTGGGCATGGATGCTCTTTCTAGGACTTCAGTGTCTGGAATCTTGTCTTGCCATTTAATCTTCAGTAGCTTCCTTAGGCAGACTGTGTGGAAGTGGTTTAATTTCCTAGCGTGTCGCTGATAAACAGTCCAGGTTTCACAAGCATATAGCAGTGTGGATAATACAACTGCTTTGTAGACTTTTAGCTTTGTTTGCAGGCTTATTCCAGTTCTGTCCCATACATTCTTGTACAGTCTGCCAAAGGCTGCACTGGCCTTGGAGATTCTTGCATTCACTTCGTCATCGATTGTGGCAGCTTGTGACACGGTGCTGCCAAGATAGGTGAATTTGTCCACAACACTTAGTCTATGATCATTCACTTTGATATTCGGCACAGTGTGATTATTCCCTGGAGCTGGCTGGTACATAACTACAGTCTTCTCCAAGTTGATATTGAGCCCAAAGTTGGCACAGGCATGTGAGAAAGCTGAAACATTATGTTGCATGTCCGCCTCTGAGTTGGCGTATAGAGCGCAATCATCAGCAAACAGGAGCTCTCTGACGGTGCCGCTGTTAATTTTGGTTTTAGCTTTCAGCCTTCTGAGATTGAATAACTTTCCATCCATACGGTAGTTGATGTCTATTCCAATGTCGTCGTTCTCGAAGGCATTCATCAACATGGCTGAAAACTTGAGGCTGAACAGTGTTGGTGCCAGGACACATCCTTGCTTCACTCCATTGGTGACAGGAAAGGGTTCAGACAGTTCACCATTTTCCTGTACTCTTGCCTGCATGCCGTCATGAAATAGCCGCACTATTTGGACAAACTTTCGTGGGCAGCCATATTTTGCCATAATCTTCCACGGTCCTTCTCTGCTGACTGTATCAAAAGCCTTGGTAAGGTCAATGAAAGTGGAGAACATTTCGCAGTTCTGTTCCTGACATTTCTCTTGCAGCTGCCTTGCAGCGAAAATCATGTCAACACTTCCACGTTCTTTTCTGAAGCCACATTGACTCTCAGGAAGAAGACCTTGATCGAGATGGGCTGTGAGGCGATTGAGAAGAATTCTGGCGAGTATCTTCCTGCAATTGAAAGCAAGGTGATGCCTCGGTGGTTGTCACAGGATTGGCGGTTTCCTTTACGTTTGTAAAGGTGGACTATTGACGCGTCCTTAAAATCTTGTGGCATGGTCTCGTTCATCCATATGTTTGTGAAGACTTGGTAAAGATGCTCTGTTAGGACCGGCCCTCCTGCCTTGTATATCTCTGCTGGGATGGAGTCAGGACCAGGTGCCTTGCCGCTGGAGAGTTGCTGGATGGCTTTGTTTATTTCCACTATTTGTTGGCAGGTCATCAAGTGTCTCATTGGTGGGAACTTGAGGAAGGCAGTTGATGGTTTCATCATCGAAGAAGGAAGTTGCATTTAAGATTTTGCTGAAATGCTCTGCCCAGCGTTGGAGGATTTCTTTCTTATCGGTGACCAATGTTCCCCCGTCTGCACTGAGGAGGGGAACTATGCCTGGTGATGAAGGACCATAGACCGCTTTCAGTGAGTCGTAGAAGTTTTTCATATCATGTCTGTCAGCAAAGCCCTGAATTTCATCAGCTTTGCTGCTCAGCCAGGAGTCCCGCATGTGCCGAAGTTTCTGCTGTACTACTCTCTGAATGTTCTTGAAAGCATCTTTTTTTGACGTTGACTTTGGGTCATTCAAATGTGCCTTGAGGAGAAGATGTTTCTCGGCCAGTAATTGATTGATGTCTTCGGAATTTTCATCAAACCAGTCTTTATGCTTTCGGGGGGCTGGACCCAGGATTTCCATAGCAGTGTTGTAAATTGTGTCCTTTAGGGCTCTCCATTCTGTTTCTGTATCCTGTTTAGCTTCAGCATTGGGCTTGAGGCGGTCTTCCAGCATATTTCCAAACGACTGCTGCATTTTCTTGCTGTTTAGGCGGGTGACATTATGGGTCGCTGAACAGGCAGTTACATACACGGTTGTCGTTTCAAACTCTTCCCGCAGAGCACCTGTATGGGTCGCTGAACAGGCAGTTACATAAACGGTTGTCGTATCAAACTCTTCCCCCAGAGCACTTGTATGTGTCGCTGAACAGGCAATTACATACACGGTTGTCGTATCAAACTCTTCCCCCAGAGCACCTGTATGGGTCGCTGAACAGGCAGTTACATACACGGTTGTCGTATCAAACTCTTCCCCCAGAGCACTTGTATGGGTCGCTGAACAGGCAGTTACATACACGGTTGTCGTATCAAACTCTTCCCCCAGAGCACTTGTATGGGTCGCAGAACAGGCAGTTACATACACGGTTGTCGTATCAAACTCTTCCCCCAGAGCACTTATATGGGCAGCAGAACAGGCAGTTACATACACGGTTGTCGTATCAAACTCTTCCCCCAGAGCACTTGTATGGGTCGCAGAACATGCAGTTACATACACGGTTGTCGTATCAAACTCTTCCCCCAGAGCACTTATATGGGCAGCAGAACAGGTAGCTACTTACGCGGTTGTCGTATCAAACTCCATGTACATGCTACAGAAAATAACAACCGGTAGTCTCCATTCCAAGAAGATAGACAACATTGGGAAGTCACGCCTCACAACACAGATATGGGTGTATGCACAAGGACATACCGAAATAAAAAGGCAATGAACGCTCTGGCCAGCCGGCAAATAATGCACTAATTCAAACAGGAAGAAACATGGACAGGACTGATATAACCATGGCAGTGTGGACTTGATTTACGTATACTGGCAAGACGGACGCTAGCTCGAGTACACGACTTGGCCTGCTCAAGCATGTCAGTAGCATCTTCAACATCGTAATCAAATCCTCACGGGAACAGTGAGTAGAGATAGTCTTGGCTGGTTGCTGCATCGGAGGACTGAGAACGCCTAGGAATGGCCAATTTACACAAATATTGTAGGACGTAACATAACATACCATAACATAACATAACATAACATAACATGACATAACATAACATCGTGGTATTTCCCATACTCACTGGTACTGTCAAGGATAACAGTTAATACCTTCCTGGTTCCAAATTGCTGTATGTAGCCGGGGCGCAGTGTTGGGGTGAGCGCCCACATTGCTTAAATACCCCAATGGCTCGTGAATACATAACCTCTGCAGCAAAAGTCCAACTCCTGGCCTTCACGTGGCGGAACTGTTTTAACTAACAGGAGAAGGGGCGACGGCGAGTATCTGGCGCCGGAAAATAACCAGTGTGCTCTAGATGTGTATACATATACATGCATGTGTAGACACGTGTGTGCGTGTGTACACATCTAAACTCGAGTGAGACCACAGTCTGCTCTAGCAAAGGAAAGGTGCTGAAGACGGAGGCAACCAGCCAGGAGGCGCACCACAGAAATCAGGATGCCACGCAATTACGCAAAATTGAATATGTCGACTGCTGCTAAACGTTATGGTGCTCGCCCTGCTTTGGACCCCCAGGCAGGTGCAGTGCCGGGCCCTATGTCTCGAAAGGGTCCAACCCCAACTACTGGAGGTCCTTCTCAGATGTCCTGTGGAGCCAGGGGACATGAGAATAGAACAGCTGGCCATACTAAACTAAGACTTAAAATAATGCACTGGAATGCGGAGGGAGTCAGCAACAAAAAAGTAGAATTAGAAAACATCCTGGACAAAGAAAAAGTAAGCATATGTTGCTTGCAAGAAACTCACCTCAACGAAAATATAGCCTTCAAAATCAGAGGCTACCAGTGTTACCGATCTGACCGAAAGGACAGGCGAAAAGGTGGGATACTTGCCCTTGTAAAAAATAACATCACTGCTTCCCAAATCGAAGTCTATATGGAAGGGGCTGAGTATCAGACACTTATACTTAAAACAGGCTATACAGACCTACATCTGATAAATTACTACTGTCCAAGTGACCGTCCACAGGCACTGGACACACTACCATTAACAGAAAAAATGATTGTGTGCGGCGATTTCAACAGCCACTCGCAGAGTTGGGGCTATGATCACATGGACCAGAGAGGAGAGAGACTGGAAGACTGGCAGGATGAGAATAGATTCATCTTGGTTAACAAGCCGTCCGACCCACATACTTTCTACTCGAGATCATGGCACTCTACAACTACACCTGACCTGGCTTTTCATTCACCAGACCTGGAGTGGAACATTACACGAATTGTTGGGAAACAACTAGGTGGCAGTGACCATCGACCAGTCTTTCTAACTATAGAAAATGAGCTTGTAAGTGAAAGCAGCACCCTCTCGAGGTGGAACTACAAGAAAGCAGACTGGGCAGTGTACAAGCATCGCACCAGCATACTGGTTAGAAACCTGAACACTGAGAAAGACATAAATAAAGTAGTTGAAGAGTTTGGGAAATGCATACTACAGGCAGCGCGAGAAACAGTACCAAGAGGAGCCCGTAAACAATATAAACCCTACTGGAGTAGTGAACTGGAACAGTTGCATAATGATGTGGAAGTATGTAGAAAGCAAGCAGAGGCCACACCCAGCCAAGAGCACCACAATAAATTCCAGCATGCAAAAGCCAAATTTCAAAGGGCCAAGCTGCAGGCTAGACGGAAAAACTGGCAGGAAAAAACAGAGTCTCTGAACTTTGAAAGAGACACAAGGAAATTGTGGAAGCTAATAAAACAACTTAACGATGAGGGCACAGGGAGAAACTCAAAAATTGCACTACATAAAGATGGAAACATCTTAACAAGAAAGCAAGCAGCTGACCATTTTGCGGACTCATTCGCACAAGATAACAATATCAAAATCAGTCCAGAGAAGCAACAAGAGATTCAAGAGAAACGGCAACATACAGGACAGAAGGAAATAGTACATGAGGTTCTGGAGGCACCCATCACAATCAGCGAACTGGAGCTAGCCATATCAAAACTGAAAATGAGAAAGTCACCAGGAGCTGATGGTATCTCCAATGAAATGATCAGGAACCTAGGAACAGAGGCCAAAGCAAAGCTGTTGCAGATCTTCAATAACAGTTGGACCTTAGGCAGTGTTCCACAAGCCTGGAGAGAAGCAATCATGATACCCCTCCTAAAATCAGGGAAAGATAGTTCCATTGCCTCTAGCTACAGACCAATTAGCCTCACCAGCTGTCTCTGCAAAACACTGGAGCGCATCATCAATCACAGACTGCAGTGGTACATTGAAAGTAAAAACATCCTTGTGCCACAGCAGGCTGGCTTTAGGCAGTGCTACTCTACGGAAGATCAGACAACCTACCTCTCTCAAGAAATTGAGGATGCATTCCAAGAGAAGAAGCTGGTGCTTGCGGCATGGATAGATTTGAAGAAAGCCTTTGACAAAGTCTGGAAAGAAGGTCTGATGAATAAACTGAGAAACTGCAAAGTCAATGGAAGAATGTACAAATGGGTGAAAGCATACTTGCACAACAGAAGAGCCCGAGTACAGATAGACGGACTAAAGAGCAAGAAAGTACTACTGCGTCACGGAGTTCCCCAGGGCGGAGTATTGTCCCCCACACTCTTTCTAATCTTCATCAATGATCTCGTTGCTAATCTACCGCATGGAATTAAAGCCGCAATGTATGCCGATGACCTGGTTCTATGGAGCACAAATGAACATGCATCAGTGGCCACCAGATTACTACAAAGAGCTGTAGATACATTTGTTGCATGGGCAAATAGATGGTGTGTCAGCATAAACACTGACAAGTGCAGCACCACCCTATTTACCCTCTCTCCAAAACAAAAGGCAGGGACCATCCAGATAAATGGAACACCCCTACGAGAAGATAAAGAACCAACATACCTTGGAGTAACATTTGATGGCAGGCTGACATGGAGAAAGCACATCAACAAAGCAGTAGCAAAAGCCAGAAGGAAAATAGCCATCCTGAGAAAGCTAAGTGGAACCACATGGGGAGCCAGTGGGAAAATACTTAGCAAAGTTTATCAACAGAGCATACGACCACACCTGGAATACGGGTCAACTGCATGGTGTTCGGCAGCAAAAACCACACTACAAGAGCTGGACAAAGTGCAAAATCAAGCACTTAGAGTCACCACAGGAGGGATGAGATCAACCCCTATAGTGGAAATGGAGAAGATGGGGAGGACACAAGCACTGAGTGAGCGCAGAGATACGAAAACGCTAATACAAGCAGAAAAGTTCCTCAGCTTGCCAGGCCACCCTATGAAGAACAGATTTGAAAACCTAGCTATGGGGCGGTTGAAAAGAAGTAGTTTTATCCATCAGGCCAAACGACTCTGCAGAGAAACCACCGATCTGCCCACAGTTGGTATCCCCCTAACAACTATTCCAGAGCGAACTCCATGGAAAGATGAGCATAGACTATCATTACAAATCCAGACAAAAGTGAGAGGAATATTTGACAAGGAAGATCAGAACAGTGTGCAGCGCAGAACAGCCACTCTCAGCTTCCTTGATGAAGAATACCCACAGGACCTCTGGATCCGAGTCTACACAGATGGGTCAGCACAAAATGCTGTTCGAAATGGAGGAGCGGGAGTGTACATAGAATACCCAAATAATACCAGGGACACAGCTAGAGTACCGACAGGAAAGTACTGCCATAACTACGATGCTGAAATTGAGGCAATCAAGATAGCAACAGAGAAATTACTAAATACCAGCAATGGTACACAACCTGTGGTGCTATTGACAGATGCAAAATCAGTACTCGAGGCGCTCCTGTCTGGGAAATTGCCAGTACTAAGGACACTACTTTCTGAACTTAGCAGTCAGCATAAGGTCACCATACAGTGGATACCATCCCACTGTGGAGTACCCGGGAACGACAGAGCTGATCAATTGGCTAAGGAAGGAGCCAAAGAAGAACAGCCTGATGTGCCTGTAACATACCACCAAAAGAAAAGAATGATCAAATCAGTCAGAAAGCCACCAAAACCTGCTCAAGATGACGACCACGTTATGGATAGACCAGAACAAGTCATTATTCTGCGCCTCAGAACAGGGCACAATAGATTACGCAACCACATGTATACAAAATTCAAGATTGGTGAAACAGCCATGTGTACATGTGGATTGGCGTCGCAGACAGCAGAGCACATACTCCAAGACTGCCCAAAATATAACATATCTAGGCAAACCTTCTGGCCTAGAGAGACGACAGTGGAAGATAAACTCTATGGACCGCTGTGTGAACTGAAAAAGACAGTTCAATTCATACAAGAGACAGCACTGCAGTTATAGACATATTTCAAGCGAACGAAAGAAGAAGAAGAAGAAGAAGAAGAAGAAGAAGAAGAAGAAGAAGAAGAAGAAGAAGAATACCTTCCTAAATATCATGCAAGAGGAAAAGATGGAAGACAAACGTATAATATATCATACATCACGTATAAGGCTAATCGATAACCACAACAACAATATGAATATGCATTTAAAAGTAAGGAGAAATGGGGAAAAATCATCACTAGATGACCCACTAAGGTTACTAATTGATGAAATTAATGATGTAAATATTTATAGAGAAAGAGAAATGAGAGAAAGTGAGATAGAGGGGGGAAAAGAGAGAAAGAGAAAAGAGAGAGAGAGAGACAGAGAGAGAGAGAGAGAGAGAGAGAGAGAGAGAGAGAGAGAAGAAAGAAGAGAAAAAGAAAGAGAGAGACAGAGATAGAAATAGGGAGAGGGGGAAAGACACAAGGGAGAGAGAGAGGGGAAGAGAGGGGGAGACAGAGAAAGAGAGAGATGGAGAGAGAGCGCAATATTATCATTATCCAATGTTTGGGACAACAGTGAACAAGAAACCAATAGCAACTTTCAATTACAGACAATGGTATGTTAATCTGCATGCAAGCGTGCAACATTAGACTTCAACGAATAAATCCGCCCAATATCTGATGTACCTAAAACGTTAATTAAATTGTCGTCTACCACACGCCCATATAACCAACTCTCATTTAACATTCATTGTTCCCGAAATTCATCCGATCCGATTAGATACGTTTTTTTAAAAAATGCCCACCTCGTTCAACCAGCTTTATCAGCCTGGGTTATAAGTGTGTTTGTTCGTGGTGCTGGTTTAGATTATTTTTTCCTCTGTGACAGTTTCAGGTGACTTTTTGATGCAGCATAATTTATGCCTGTGACATCGGTTGGGGGTTTGGCAGGTGCGTTTTCCTTTGTGTCTCTTTCTTCTTGCTTTTCTGTTTGTCAGTGATGGCTTTTAGCTCGTCCGTTTTGGGAGGATGTAGTCCTTAGAATGTGATTGAATAGTAAGAAGACACAGATTATGGTCGTCATTTGGAAGAAGGAAATACCACAATGAAATATACAAGTAAATGGGCATATTCTTAAGCAATGGAATCGGTACAGTTATCTCGGAACAGTCATAACATCTGATGGGAGGTGCCTTGGAGAGATTAGAACAAGAATTACCATTGCGAAGGTAGCCTTTTGCAAGATGAAAAACATACTGACTAATAAAAAGATATCAATTGAAACGAGAAAAAAAAGTGTTGAAGTGCTACATAGAACCTGTACTTTTATATGGATGTGAAGCGTGGACCATGATCGGTCGAGCTGAAAAACAGCTGATGAATGTGGAATTGTGGTTTCTGAAGAAAATGCAAAGAATATCATGGACAGACAGAAAAACCAATGACCAAGTCCTTCAAGAAACAAATGAAGATCGTAAACTGATTAGAGTCATTAGACGTAGACGATCAAAGTTTTGTTGGCATGTTATAAGAAGAAATGACTTAGTGAACTTGGTGACAACAGGCAAGATAGAAGGGAAGAGACCAAGGGGGAAGACCGAGAAGTAAATGCCTGGATGGCTTGGCCATGTGGCATGGTCGAGACAGGAACACGGAGCTGATCCACGACTCTGGTGATCGAGTGAGATGGCAAAACATGACCACCCAAGCTTTTCGGCATGGCACATGATGAATGGATGGAGTCCTTAGAAGGCCTCATTCTTTGGTTTAGTTGCTGTGTTTCATGTTTTTGCCATTTCTCTTTTCATGAGCATCAGTATAAGCAGTGGGTATCGCAGTCATTCGCATAACTAAATCTTTGTCAGGTAGTTTGTTGAATTTGTCGGGTCTATCGGATACCTCTTCGAAAAATGTATTGGTTTACGTCTCTAGGTCGTCTAGGTTTTCGTCAACATTCCGGGTGAAAGTGGTTTTCCTTTGAATTTGTTGGTCATTGTGAAAGGGTTGCTGGCTCCAGCTTGAGGTTTCTCGGTCTTCTTTGGTGTGGCTTCTGCTGGCTTGCATTTGGTTATCTCTCTTTTGATTCTTAGTTGTTCCATTTCTGTTTGAATTGCATGCAGTATTTCTTTGTTCCCTTCTTTATTTGAGCCAAGCGTTCCACCTCTTGCAGGATGCTGCGTTGTATTTTTTCAATTTCTTCCAGAAATCTGGAGTTTTTGCCGGTGTCTTGTTCTTGTGGGTACTTGGTTGGCTTCTCAGTCAGTTTGTTGATTTGTTTCTTCAGTTCAGCTATCTAACCTTGAAGATGGTTTTTTTTATTGTTTTTCATCTCATGAAATGCCTGTGGCTGTCTCGCACCTCCGCCGTGCTCTCCTGAATGGTGTGTATTTTCGTTAGGCGAATTTTACGGCGTCTCTGTGTCTTTCGAGGTACGGTCTGTCCAGGTATCTTGCTCCGTGATTGGTTGATGTGTTGATTGATTGGTTGGTTGATTGGTTGATTAGATGATTAGTTGTGTTGTGTCGAGTTGAGCTAAGAACAGACATCACTGCACTCAGGAAATTCCCATACACTCTTCGTCCCCTTGTTCAGCAGCCAGCGAAGAGTCACACTACTAGTCGTTCCCACCGCTATGTCATTGACAGTTCTCCTGGTCCTCCCTCTCAGTTCTGAGATTCTACCAGAACCCCTGCCAATTACCCTCAATCTCATCATTTACACATATGTGTTCTCAATCTCTTCCTCTGCCTTCTCGTGATTGGTTGGAGAGTTGGTTGAATGGTTGGTTGACTGGTTGGTTGATTGGTAGCCAATCATCTGAAAGACTGCGTTTCAACACTTAAGTCCGATGCATTGGCATTCTTGTCGCCTTATGCGTTCTTATGTTCAGAGCTTGTAAAATGTCAATATGGTTTTCTTCCAGCTCCACTATATTCCAAGAAACTCTTTCTTTCTTTCTTTCTTTCTTTCCTTCATTTTAGTGACTGTAAAATGGTCCATTATGCACAAGCTAACGTTATCACAAAAAGATGCATGTCCTCGAACATGTTACTGTAACTTGTTGTCTGGTGTTGTGTCATGGGCTTTTGCTGCTTGGTGTTATGCCATGGGCTCTTGTTGCTTGGTGTTGTGGTTTGGGCTCTTGTAGCCTGATGTTGTGTAGCCCAGCTCTTCTTGTCTGGTGTTGTGCTATGGGCTCTTGTTGTCTGGTGTTGTACCATGGGCTCTTGATGCTTGGTGTTGTGTCTTGGGCTCTTGTTGTGGGATAACCTATGCATTGTTATGATGGTCAGTCAATCTAGTCTGTTGAATATTGCTATGATGGTCAGTCAATCTAGTCTGTTGAACATTGCTATGGTCAGTCAGTCTAGACTGTTGAACATTGCTATGGTCAGTCAGTCTAGTCTGTTGAACATTGCTATGGTCAATCAGTCTAGTCTGTTGAACATGCCATGGTCAGTCAGTCTAGTCTGTTGAACATTGTCATGGTCAGTCAGTCTAGTCTGTTGAACATTGCTATGGTCAGTCAGTCTAGACTGTTGAACATTGCCATGGTCAGTCAGTCTAGTCTGTTGAACATTGCCATGGTCAGTAAGTCTAGTCTGTTGAACATTGCTATGGTCAGTCAGTCTAGTCTGTTGAACATTGCCATGGTCAGTCAGTCTAGTCTGTTGAACATTGCCATGGTCGGTCAGTCTAGTCTGTTGAACATTGCCATGGTCAGTCAGTCTAGTCTGTTGAACATTGACATGGTCAGTAAGTCTAGTCTGTTGAACATTGCTACGGTCAGTCAATCTAGTCTGTTGAACATTGCCATGGTCAGTCAGTCTAGTCTGTTGAACATTGCTATGGTCAGTCAGTCTAGTCTGTTGAACATTGCCATGGTCAGTCAGTCTAGTCTGTTGAACATTGACATGGTCAGTAAGTCTAGTCTGTTGAACATTGCTACATGGTCAGTCAAGTCTAGTCTGTTGAACATTGCCATGGTCAGTCAGTCTAGTCTGTTGAACTTGCCTATGGTCAGTCCAGTCTAGTCTGTGAAACATTGCTATGGTCAGTAAGTCTAGTCTGTTGAACATTGCTATGGTCAGTCAGTCTAGTCTGTTGAACATTGCCATGGTCAGTAAGTCTAGTCTCCGGTTGAACATTGCTCATGGTCAGTCAGTCTAGTCTGTTGAACATTGCATGGTCAGTCAGTCTAGTCTGTGAAACATTGCCTATGGTCAGTCAGCTCTAGTCTGTTGAACATTGCCATGGTCAGTCAGTCTAGTCTGTTGAAACATTGCCTATGGTCAGTCAGTCTAGTCTGTTGAAACATGCCATGGTCAGTTCAGTCTAGTCTGTTGAACATTTGCTCATGGTCAGTCAGTCTAGTCTGTTGAACATTCTCATGGTCAGTCAGTCTAGGTCTGTTGAAGCTATGTTTGAACTGAACATTGCCTATGGTCAGTCAGTCTAGGTCTTGTTGAACATTGCCATGTCAGTCAGTCTAGTCTGTTGAACATTGCCATGGTCAGTCAGTCTAGTCTGTTGAACATTGCTATGGTCAGTCAGTCTAGTCTGTTGAACATTGCCATGGTCAGTCAGTCTAGTCTGTTGAACATTGCCATGGTCAGTCAGTCTAGTCTGTTGAACATTGCCATGGTCAGTCAGTCTAGTCTGTTGAACATTGCCATGGTCAGTCAGTCTAGTCTGTTGAACATTGCTATGGTCAGTCAGTCTAGTCTGTTGAACATTGCCATGGTCAGTCAGTCTAGTCTGTTGAACATTGCCATGGTCAGTCAGTCTAGTCTGTTGAACATTGCTATGGTCAGTCAGTCTAGTCTGTTGAACATTGCCATGGTCAGTCAGTCTAGTCTGTTGAACATTGCCATGGTCAGTCAGTCTAGTCTGTTGAACATTGCCATGGTCAGTCAGTCTAGTCTGTTGAACATTGCTATGGTCAGTCAGTCTAGTCTGTTGAACATTGCTATGGTCAGTAAGTCTAGTCTGTTGAACATTGCCATGGTCAGTCAGTCTAGTCTGTTGAACATTGCCATGGTCAGTCAGTCTAGTCTGTTGAACATTGCCATGGTCAGTCAGTCTAGTCTGTTGAACATTGCCATGGTCAGTCAGTCTAGTCTGTTGAACATTGCCATGGTCAGTCAGTCTAGTCTGTTGAACATTGCCATGGTCAGTCAGTCTAGTCTGTTGAACATTGCCATGGTCAGTCAGTCTAGTCTGTTGAACATTGCCATGGTCAGTCAGTCTAGTCTGTTGAACATTGCATGGTCAGTCAGTCTAGTCTGTTGAACATTGCCATGTCAGTCAGTCTAGTCTGTTGAACATTGCCATGGTCAGTCAGTCTAGTCTGTTGAACATTGCCATGGTCAGTCAGTCTAGTCTGTTGAACATTGCCATGGTCAGTAAGTCTAGTCTGTTGAACATTGCCATGGTCAGTCAGTCTAGTCTGTTGAACATTGCCTATGGTCACAGTCAGTCTAGTCTGTTGAACATTGCCATGGTCAGTCAGTCTAGTCTGTTGAACATTGCTATGGTCAGTCAGTCTAGTCTGTTGAACATTGCTATGGTCAGTCAGTCTAGTCTGTTGAACATTGCCATGGTCAGTCAGTCTAGTCTGTTGAACATTGCCATGGTCAGTCAGTCTAGTCTGTTGAACATTGCCATGGTCAGTCAGTCTAGTCTGTTGAACATTGCCATGGTCAGTCAGTCTAGTCTGTTGAACATTGCCATAGTCAGTCAGTCTAGTCTGTTGAACATTGCCATGGTCAGTCAGTCTAGTCTGTTGAACATGCCATGGTCAGTCAGTCTAGTCTGTTGAACATTGCCATGGTCAGTAAGTCTAGTCTGTTGAACATTGCTATGGTCAGTCAGTCTAGTCTGTTGAACATTGCCATGGTCAGTCAGTCTAGTCTGTTGAACATTGCCATGGTCAGTAAGTCTAGTCTGTTGAACATTGCCTACTGGTCAGTCAAGTCTAGTCTGTTGAACATTGCCATAGGTCAGTCAGTCTAGTCTGTTGAACATTGCCATGGTCAGTCAGTCTAGTCTGTTGAACATTGCTATGGTCAGTCAGTCTAGTCTGTTGAACATTGCTATGGTCAGTCAGTCTAGTCTGTTGAACATTGCTATGGTCAGTCAGTCTAGTCTGTTGAACATTGCTATGGTCAGTCATGAACATTGCATGGTCAGTAAGTCTAGTCTGTTGAACATTGCCATGGTCAGTAAAGTCTAGTCTGTTGAACTTTGCATGGTCAGCCAGTCTAGTCTGTTGAACATTCCCATGGTCAGTCAGTCTAGTTGTTGAACATTGCCATGGTCAGTCAGTCTAGTCTTTTGAACATTGCCATGGTCAGCAGTCTAGTCTGTTGAACATTCCCATGGTCAGTAAGTCTAGTCTGTTGAACTTTGCCATGGTCAGTAAGTCTAGTCTTTTGACATTCCCATGGTCAGCAGTCTAGTCTGTTGAACATTGCCATGGTCAGTCAGTCTAGTCTGTTGAACATGCCATGGTCAGTCAGTCTAGTCTGTTGAACATTGCCATGGTCAGTCAGTCTAGTCTGTTGAACATTGCCATGGTCAGTCAGGCTAGTCTGTTGAACATTGCCATGGTCAGTAAGTCTAGTCGTGACATTGCCATGGTCAGTCAAGTCTAGTCTGTTGTAACATTGCCATGGTCAGTCAGTCTAGTCTGTTGAACATTGCCATGGTCCGTCAGTCTAGTCTGTTGAACATTGCTCATGGTTCAGTTCAGTCTAGTCTGTTGAAACCATTGCCATGGTCAGTCAGTCTAGTCTGTTGAACATTTGCCCTATGGTCAGTAGTCTAGTCTGTTGAACATTGCATGGTCAGTCAGTCTAGTCTGTTGAACATTGCCATGGTCAGTCAGTCTAGTCTGTTGAACATTGCCATGCGTCAGTCAGTCTAGTCTGTTGAACATTGCCATGGTCAGTCAGTCTAGTCTGTTGAACATTGCCATGGTCAGTCCAGTCTAGTCTGTTGAACATTGCTCATGGTCAGTCAGTCTAGTCTGTTGAACATTGCTATGGTCAGTCAGTCTAGTCTGTTGAACATTGCCATGGTCAGTCAGTCTAGTCTTTGAACATTGCCATGGTCAGTCAGTCTAGTCTGTTGAACATTGCATGGTCAGTCAGTCTAGTCTGTTGAACATGCATGGTCAGTCAGTTGTCTGTGAACATTGCATGGTCAGCAGTCTAGTCTGTTGAACATTCCCAGGTCAGTCATTTAGTCTGTTGAACATTGCATGGTCAGTCAGTCTAGTCTGTTGAACATTGCATGGTCAGTCGTCTAGTCTGTTGAACATTGCATGGTCAGTCAGTCTAGTCTGTTGAACTTTCCCATGGTCAGTCAGTCTAGTCTTTTGAACATTCCCATGGTCAGTCAGTCTAGTCTGTTGAAATTGCATGGTCAGTCAGTCTAGTCTGTTGAACATTCCCATGTCAGTCAGTCTAGTCTGTTGAACATTGCTATGGTCAGTCTCTGTCTTTTGGGAACATTTTTTTTTTTCTTTTGCTAGTTTTGACTCAATCTATTCCCAAAACGTGCTACTCTGTTGTG
>JACEFZ010025145.1:0-263577 GCA_014155875.1 Cepaea nemoralis | reverse complement strand
CCAAATTTAAATATCATTACATCATACTGCTTGTGTGATGGGTGAAAATGTGTGCACTAAGAGCTAAAAGTTTGCACACAAGTGAATGCCAGCACAGCATTTAGGGAACATTGGACAACACTGATGGGAAATACTATAAGCTTGTATCTATCACAGTCAAACATACAAACAACACACACAAATAAGCTTGTATCTATTACAGTCAAACATACAAACAACACACAAACAAGCTGGTACCTATAGGTCAAAAACAGGAGTACACATAAGCTTCCCACTATCCAATTTTTAAAAAAACCTTGTCATTATGGTCAAGAATAATTCATGGATGTTATATCAATGGGAAAGTTTGAAGGGTGGGGAGATCAAGGGAAGAAATAGAGCTATTTAAATAAGATCACACAGGTTAGGGAGAGTTTTCTTAAATAACATACAAAGGTAAAGGATACTTTCACTCAGACATAAGACAACACAATGATCAATAACAAATGAAATGTATGCATCAATACAATCATCAATCAATGAAACTGACCAAGTTCTGTTAGCTTCTCTTTCAAACTGCCCCTCTGGGTAACCTCGGCCTCAAGATTGGCATTGCATGTAATCAGCTGTTTCTCAATATCAAAATACTGCTGTTCTGAAATGTCAAATGATATCTATGACAAATGCAAGCTGGTTTCAATGTTCTGAAATGTCAAATGATATCTATGACAAATGCAAGCTGGTTTCAATGTTCTGAAATGTCAAATGATATCTATGACAAATGCAAGCTGGTTTCAATGTTCTGAAATGTCAAATGATATCTATGACAAATGCAAGCTGGTTTCAATGTTCTGAAATGTCAAATGATATCTATGACAAATGCAAGCTGGTTTCAATGTTCTGAAATGTCAAATGATATCTATGACAAATGCAAGCTGGTTTCAATGTTCTGAAATGTCAAATGATATCTATGACAAATGCAAGCTGGTTTCAATGTTCTGAATGTCTAATAATTCAATGTCATAAACAACTGTCATCTACTGCCTATAGTACCTTGAGTCTGAGCAATTAAGGCCGCCTGGCTAATGCAGTCGCCGCAAACTGTGCAGGTTAGACTTTACTTTTTAACCCCCAATAGAAAAAAACCCACCCCTGATTGTTTGAATCCAGGCCTCCTCAAGGAGAACCCGATATTCTTACCCACTCAGCCAGCCACTCCTCGCAACAATTCACTCTGTGTTGATGCATAAGGTGATGAGTTTCACTAACTCACTAAGCAACACAAATCTAGGATTGGCAATAACAATGATGAAAGTCTACTGGACACAGCTGACAACATGAAATCCAATAGTACCTCATTCATCTTTCAGTTAGCTGGCAATCAGCCTATAATATCCTATAATATCTGTCATTGTGCTTCCTGCATGAAGTGCACTGTCTAATCAGCCTATAATATCCTATAATATCTGTCATTGTGCTTCCTGCATGAAGTGCACTGTCTAATCAGCCTATAATATCCTATATCTGTCATTGTGCTTGTTCCTGCATGAAGTGCACTGTCTAATCAGCCTATAATATCCTATATCTGTCATTGTGCTTCCTGCATGAAGTGCACTGTCTAATCAGCCTATAATATCCTATATCTGTCATTGTGCTTCCTGCATGAAGTGCACTGTCTAATCAGCCTATAATATCCTATATCTGTCATTGTGCTTCCTGCATGAAGTGCACTGTCTAATCAGCCTGTAATATCCTATATCTGTCATTGTGCTTCCTGCATGAAGTGCACTGTCTAATCAGCCTATAATATCCTATATCTGTCATTGTGCTTCCTGCATGAAGTGCACTGTCTAATCAGCCTGTAATATCCTATATCTGTCATTGTGCTTCCTGCATGAAGTGCACTGTCTAATCAGCCTGTAATATCCTATATCTGTCATTGTGCTTCCTGCATGAAGTGCACTGTCTAATCAGCCTATAATATCCTATATCTGTCATTGTGCTTCCTGCATGAAGTCCACTGTCTAATCAGCCTATAATATCCTATATCTGTCATTGTGCTTCCTGCATGAAGTGCACTGTCTAATCAGCCTGTAATATCCTATATCTGTCATTGTGCTTCCTGCATGAAGTCCACTGTCTAATCAGCCTATAATATCCTATATCTGTCATTGTGCTTCCTGCATGAAGTGCACTGTCTAATCAGCCTATAATATCCTATATCTGTCATTGTGCTTCCTGCATGAAGTTGCACTGTCTAATCAGCCTATAATATCCTATATCTGTCATTGTGCTTCCCTGCATGAAGTGCACTGTCTAATCAGCCTATAATATCCTATATCTGTCATTGTGCTTCCTGCATGAAGTGCACTGTCTAATCAGCCTATATCCTATATCTGTCATTGTGCTTCCTGCATGAAGTGCACTGTCTAATCAGCCTATAATATCCTATATCTGTCATTGTGCTTCCTGCATGAAGTGCACTGTCTAATCAGCTATATCCTATATCTGTCATTGTGCTTCCTGCATGAAGTGCACTGTCTAATCAGCCTATAATATCCTATAATATCTGTCATTGTGCTTCCTGCATGAAGTCCACTGTCTAATCAGCCTATAATATCCTATATCTGTCATTGTGCTTCCTGCATGAAGTGCACTGTCTAATCAGCCTATAATATCCTATATCTGTCATTGTGCTTCCTACATCAAGTGCACTGTCTAATCAGCCTATAATATCCTATAATATCTGTCATTGTGCTTCCTGCATGAAGTGCACTGTCTAATCAGCCTATAATATCCTATAATATCTGTCATTGTGCTTCCTGCATGAAGTGCACTGTCTAATCAGCCTATAATATCCTATATCTGTCATTGTGCTTCCTGCATGAATGTGCACTGTCTAATCAGCCTGTAATATCCTATATCTGTCATTGTGCTTCCTGCATGAAGTGCACTGTCTAATCAGCCTATAATATCCTATATCTGTCATTGTGCTTCCTGCATGAAGTGCACTGTCTAATCAGCCTATAATATCCTATAATATCTGTCATTGTGCTTCCTGCATGAAGTGCACTGTCTAATCAGCCTATAATATCCTATATCTGTCATTGTGCTTCCTGCATGAAGTGCACTGTCTAATCAGCCTGTAATATCCTATATCTGTCATTGTGCTTCCTGCATGAAGTGCACTGTCTAATCAGCCTATAATATCCTATATCTGTCATTGTGCTTCCTGCATGAAGTGCACTGTCTAATCAGCCTGTAATATCCTATATCTGTCATTGTGCTTCCTGCATGAAGTGCACTGTCTAATCAGCCTATAATATCCTATATCTGTCATTGTGCTTCCTGCATGAAGTACACTGTCTAATCAGCCTATAATATCCTATATCTGTCATTGTGCTTCCTGCATGAAGTGCACTGTCTAATCAGCCTATATCCTATATCTGTCATTGTGCTTCCTGCATGAAGTTGCACTGTCTTCTGGCAGATACTGCAGGTGTCCGTACATGACATCCGGGCTGTTTCATCCAGCCACAGAACAGCCCATCTCTCAGCTGTTTTTAGTACAATGTTGAAGTTCTACAGCCTAGGCTGCTAGTCCATACATACACCTGGCTGTAGAACCTATCTTTAGCGGTGCCGTGTGTACATGTAGCTAAAGTCTAAAGATAGTAACTTGCACAATCCTGTCCAACTGATACCAGATCTTGTGGCTGAACACTTGCAGAGTGATTTAGTTAGATTTGCCTTTTGGTGATAGTGATATGTAACTAGAACATGCAGCTGGTGTGTCCCAGGGCCTTGCTTGGCCAGTATGTCAGCCCTTTCCTGGTGTACCACAATGGATGGGATCCACTGAAGTATGGCGTCACAGATATTATCTGGTACAGTAGATCTTGTAGTTCTGGCTGCTCGTGGGATTTGAGTGCTTGGAGAGCAGACAGTGCATCAGTCAGGCTAACTACTGTATGTGTATTTTCTCATTGTATGTTCGATTGCATTTTACAGGAGCTATTCGACAACTCAGATTTAACCATTTACAAAATGTTACATTAGTCAAAGTGCTTAGAATAAACTAAAGATAGGAGATACCGATGAATGTAATTGTGGAACTGGTAAAATGACAGCTACACACTTGCTGCAGGAGTGCCCAATATATGCAGAACAGAGAAAGATATTTTGGCCCACACCTGCTTCATTTGAGGACAAGCTCTATGGAGATATCAACAAGCTCAAGTTGACCGCAGCTTACTTAATCTACATTCAGGTTGACATTTAAAGCTGCATGAAGTATTTAGACTGCCACACTTCATACCACAGGTATGTCGATTATGAAAGCCTCCCAGAGGCATAAAATGGAATATTGCTTGGATAGCAAATCCATTACGTGGAAAGTCTGAATCGAAAGCTCAGTATGTGGATGTCACCTGCACACTGCATTCTCCTGGTTTCCGGAAGAACAGCCTATGGTGAACTTAAGGCCCAATATACGGAAGTGAGGCTAAGCAGCCATGAGCAGGACGTGATGATTCCTTGGGTGAGCCCAGTACCAGAGCACTGTGTGTCAGCTCTGCAATTATGAAAACCTCCTTGGATGGTGAGGAATGCCCATGGTCTGCCCCTGCCTTCCCTTGAGGGCTGACCAGGATGTCTTTGGCTGTTCTATATGGACCAGCTGGGATGGGAGATAACACCACAACAGTGAGAGTCAAACATCTTAATGTGATAGCACGAAGATGAGAGATGAGAGAGAGAAGAAGTGGAGGAGAGAATAAGGAATTGAAAGATAAAGATTGTCCGTCTTCCGGTTGTAGAGATAACCACTGAATTGTGATTACCCTTGGTTTTATCTACCAACCTCACAAGTATACAGGTATGCAGGTCACGAATACAACACTATCCTAACCGACAATAGTACAGGCAATCATAAGAATAAGCTAACACTGAATCAAGTTTATTTGCTTCTCAAAAGACATTACAAAGTATACAAAGTGTCGTGCGGAACGCAAATTCCGAGGATCACAAAATGGCGTGCAAGCCATTTGAGAAGGACTGTTGGCTAAAGGAGACCGCTCGTTAGTTGCAGTAGATGGCTAAACGTCACACAGGACGACTATAACCAGGGACACTGCGGTTGGAACCACACAGGAGACTGTCAAATACAACTGGAAACCGGTGGTGGGATCCACGGCAAACGAGGTTGAAGAGGGCAATCGCATTTCAAATATGGGACCCAGATAATCAACTGGACGACAGAAGAAGAATGTAAGTTGACATAAGACTTAGTTTAATTGTATATTATAATCAAGTATCTTAGTTTAGAGAGCTATAGCAAACTACTGTAGGTAAGTTTACCGAATAATTATGAGCAGTCGACAAAAGGATTAGAATTGGATGCGACGTCCTGCAAATTACGTATATATAAATGGCCGAAATAGAGTGTTGGGAGTCATATTAATCGGAGAGATAAGCAGAGTGTGGATAAACCATGTATGTTCATGTAACCAAGCAATTAGACGTACACAATTAATGAGAACTAGGCGAGTGCAACATGTAAATATGGAACGAAAGGCAAGATATAAACAAACACAGCAGACAGCAGAAGAAGACGGCAAGGCACTCGCGATCACTAGGTCAACCAGACAATAGGTGAGATCGTCGGCCGGAGACGGGACGGACACAGGAAGGAATGTTGTCTTTTGTTAGTTGGACATAGGTGAAAGGAGGTCGCGCTTCTGCGGTTGTGTAGCTAAGGTGTAGTTAGGCTGGCCCGGCATGGTACAGGCAGCGAGTTCAGATCTTCGGGTGAATGGTTAAATACTTAATGTTGGCTGTAGGCGGCGCGTCGGGAAATAGGCGATAATAATATTAGTTAAACATATGTGTTCACAATAAGGTTCTTAATTTATGTTATGGCTAAGATATACTAATACTAGTATAGATAAAGAAGCGATAGGTGTTAAGGAATTTGTAGGTAGTGAAGACTAATGTTTATTCTCACATAAAACTCACGGTATTGTTTTATAATGTTTCAGACATTGTCTGGGTAAACAGTTACCCGCTGAACAAGTTGGATGGGAGCGAATTAATTCCCTGGGTATATGGATTGATGGATCAATCTGTGGATCAATGGGTGTTTGGGCTGAATACATGTACCACTGATAAGCCTACGGAGAGATAGTTATGAAACAAAGGCCGGTGTAATTCCTAGATTTAGTCCTTTTCTTCATGCGGTTAGGAGGTGATAGTAGGTACTAATTTCTCTAACATCTGGTTGCATAGTTTATTATATTGTCTACCTCCCCTTGTGACGTCATGCAGTATTGTGTTGTTATTGGAGTCGATTATACATAGATGTGTCTTCAATGCATGTACTGGTTACTCTATGCGATTATGCTGTAGACTGTCACTCTGTTACTGTTCAGAAGAAAATAAATATGTTTGAGTTGCCTTTTATTTCGACTTGTCAGTCTGAGATTGTGTAGATTAGAGTAGTTTAGAGACATTGTGAGGTGGGCTGTACATCTCTCCTATAACCTGATAACATACACCACGAGACATTGATGGTGCAATAGTAATTAACTATTGTTCTCACGCGGAGACACGAACCTCTATCTGTCGTATCCCTTACTCTCATCCTTTTTCTCCTTCTCTCTCTCTCTCTCCCTTGTTCTCCCTCTGTCTTTACTATCAAAGGTAGTGTGTAGTAGGCAGAGTTCGACTGAGGAACGAACTTTTAGGCTAGACACTATTTATATCATATTCTTATCAATTCCCTCTTCTTTCTCTCCTCTCTCTCCCCCTTCCTCTCTCTTCTTCCTCTTCTTTTCTCACTGTCAAATTAAGAAACCCCCGGGAAGGTTAACCCGGTCAACAAATGCCCGCAGAAGTCGGATGTGTCGGCCTAACGGCGCAAGAACGCAGCTCTGCTGTAAACAGGCACAACGCAATCACGTCCGGAAAAAAAAACACTCCGGGTGAACACAGAAGAAGAAGAAGAAGAAGAAGAAGAAGAAGAAGAAGAAGAAGAAAAAGAAGAAGAAGAAGAAGAAGAAAGTGCTTAGAAAAATGCGGTAGCAAATTGGCTAAACACTTGCCTGCTGACCCGGTGTGGTCAAGAGTTCAAATCCGCATCAGGGCAGATTGTTCAAATGGACCTAGGCTTCCAGGTTAATCCAGTCAAAGATTGAATTGCATTCCAGGAAATATGTTGGGAGGTCAAGGCAGCCGGTGTGACGACACTGATGACCACATCTCCCACTGGGTGCCAACTGGTCTGTACAAATATAGGCTCAGCACCATATGTCCAATGCACATTTTACTTGTTTTGTTTACTTTTACAAAGATAAAGTTGTGTCTAGAGTAAGAGACTGTATTACTAATACTATTACAAAACTAAGTCAAATTTACAGGCCATGTAGCAGCTTCCAGATATTAGGCTGACAAGCTTTCACCCATAATCCATGTACCAACTTCTACAGCAAGCGTTATAAAGTTCATCAGCAGGACACTAATTGTAGCAGGACATCCAGGTGACTGTAGCAGGACATCCAGGTGACTGTAGCAGGACATCCAGGTGACTGTCAACGTGAAAGCAAACAACATTGCTGCTCTCGCTCACAGACTTCTTATCGAATACAGGTCAGACCGACCAATGAAACAGTTACAACTTACCTGAATTTACCCGCAACTTCTCATACTTTGATTTCCATTGATTGATTTCTTCAGTTCTAGAAGAGAAGAACTGCTCCAGTTTATCCCGAACATCTTGCGGTATTTTCTCTAGTTCTGTAACATCGAGCCAGTTAGAAAGCAACGAGCCCGCCATTGTAGAATGTACGAAGATCAAACCGACCAGCAGCAACTAGCGGCAAGAATGGCGTACTGTGACTCCCAGTTGTGGAGAGCTTCGTTCAAGTCGCCCTGCACTTCGTGCTTCCCTCACATCTCATCTCAATATGTTCCTCTTGTACCTTGTGAAGTATAACCAGCGGGAGAGTGCCCGCTTATGGACACTTTAGTCCTGATTTCTTCATTTCTGATATTATCTCTTCTTGATACATTGAGTACTCTTCTCATGAATCTCATTTCTGTTGTGATTTTTCTTTTCTCTTTTTCTGTCATTGTCCAGGTTTGGCATTGGTAGCATAGAGTTGGTAGGAAGATTGTGTTGTAAAGTGCTTTCTTAGTAGTTATTGATACATGTTTTCGTGCTCCCCACTGATTCACATTTCCGTGTTTTCCAATTGTTTACATGTCCACGTGTTGTCATACTGTTTACATTTGTATGTGTTTTCCAATTGTTTACTTTTTCACTAACATTTTATGTTAGTATCCTTGGTGGCGATATAGGGGCAGGCACACACAAACACACACACACACGCACACACAC
Source organism: Cepaea nemoralis (assembly GCA_014155875.1). Classification (NCBI taxonomy): domain Eukaryota; kingdom Metazoa; phylum Mollusca; class Gastropoda; order Stylommatophora; family Helicidae; genus Cepaea; species Cepaea nemoralis. The sequence continues at coordinate 255,203 of JACEFZ010025145.1, read as the reverse complement.
ACCCCACACACACGCCCACACGCCCACACATACTCACACCCACTCACACTCACACACATATCTTTATAATTTTTTCGCATATCCTTTACAGGACATTGCAGTCAACACCGGCATTTTTCAGCTGTTTTTGATGTCTTAGCAAGTTTTTACGTTCAGTAGTTTGCCATTGCTTTCTGAACGACCGGCTCACATACTTCTGTAAGTAACCAGCGTGACGCGATCCGCTGCCGAATCCCGTGCAGCTGTGTTTCGTAGAGGGTATCCGGGATTACGAACAATGTCCTTAACCCCTTCACCAGGGAAGTATATATATATATATATATATATATATATATATATATATATATATATATATATATATATATATATATATATATATCAACTGTCATTTACTGTCAATATAGTACCTTGCGGTGTATGGCAGAGAGGTCTTTGAGCCTGACGAATTAAGGCCGCCTGGCTAGTGCAGTCGCCGCGAACTGTGCAGGTTTAGGATTTTCTTCCCCCCCCCCCCCCCCCGACAGAAAAAAATCCCACACCTTACCGAGGGATCGAACCCGGGTCTCCCGAAAGAGAGTCCGGTGTTGTAGCCACTCGGCCAGCCGCTCCTCCTATCGAACCGCTTCCAGTTCTCGTGCGCTCACGTCAACCACGAGAGTATTCGAGGTTACGGAGAAAGCTGCTAACCTCTCCACCAGGGAGACCAGCATATATATATATATATATATATATATTGATTATGTGGTTGTTTCGGGATTTGAAATTTAAATATTGAGCACAACCCACTACTGGCAACGCCGATCGCATTCTGGTATGAACCTAAGGCCTATCCACGTCAATATGGAAGCACTATACTCGAGTTTCGCCCTCATTTGAGCTCGTCAGTAGTGCAAATCCCTGACCGGATCCGCAAACAGTCCCGGATCACGCGTGTGAAGCGGGTGTATAACCACGCGGCACACACTGGACACACCAAATTATCACAACAGAACATCACAACGCTACCCATCGTAGGCTATGCTCAAGATTGCCCAATCGCCGCGACCGACGTCTGTCAATCGATGGGACCCGAAAGATCAGGACTTCTCCCTGGCAAGGACTACTGACGAGCTCAAATGAGGGCGAAACTCGAGTATAGTGCTTCCATATTGACGTGGATAGGCCTTAGGTTCATACCAGAATGCGATCGGCGTTGCCAGTAGTGGGTTGTGCTCAATATTGAAATATATATATATATATATATATATATATATATATATATATATATATATATATATATATATATATATATATATATATATATATATATATATATATATATGCGGCGCTTACCAAACCCGACACCCCACATTGTGCCAACGGCTTCGGGTGGAAGAGCGCAATTGGGAGGGTACAAGCCTTATCCTGGTGCGAGGAAATGCAACCCAAAGACAAAATAGTCATGGCAGGGCAGACCAGGCCCTAAGCCTTGGCTGGCAGCTGGTCTAGGATCGAAGCTCCGACAGGCGGACAGTTAGAGCATTGCTTTGCTGATCCGGCAGCTTCTGCAGCTTGTCTTGTTCCAGATGTATAGGTGTTAACTTTCCTCTGGAGTGAACTAGGCAGGCCGAGAGAGCTATCATGCTGAATGGGCAACAAATGGTTTCTTTATTTTAGCCCAGGCTTTGTGCTATGGAGAGCCTCGTCTACCAAGCCTGTGTCCTTAGTACTCTTCTTTATGGCAGTGAAACCTGGACAACTTACTCACGCCAAGAGAAACGTTTAAACAGTTTTCATGTGCGGTGTCTGCGAAGAATACTTGGTATTAAGTGGCAAGACAAAATCACAAATACTCAAGTATTGGAAAGATCAAGTTGTGTGACGGTGTATTCCATGCTCAGTCTTCGTAGACTTAGATGGATAGGGCATGTTAGGAGGATGGATGATGGTAGAATACCAAAGGACATCTTCTATGGTGAATTACAGACAGGTAGGAGATCTCAGGTTCGGCCTCTACTACGATACAAAGATGTGTGTAAGCGGAACATGATTGCTGTATGTAGCCGGGGCGCAGTGTTGGGGTGAGCGCCCAACATTGCTTAAATACCCCAATGGCTCGTGAATACACAACCTATGCAGCAAAAGTCCAACTCCTTGCCTTCACCGTGGCGGAACTGTTTAAACTAACAGGAGAAGTGGCGACGGCGAGTTTCTGGCGCCGGAAAATAATCAGTATGCTCTAGGTGTGTATGCACGTACATGAATGCTCAGGCACGTGTGTACGCGCGTACACATCTACACTCGAGTGAGACCACAGTCTGCTCTAGCAAAGAAAGGTGCTGAAGACGGAGGCAACCAGCCAAGAGGCGCACCACAGAAATCAGGATGCCACGCAATCACGCAAAATGGAATATGTCGACTACTACTAAATGTTATGGTGCTCGCCCTACTTTGGACCCCCAGACAGGTGCAGTGCCGGGCCCTATGTCTCGAAAGGGTCCAACCACATCTACTGGAGGTCCTTCTCAGATGTCCTGTGGAGCCAGGGGACATGAGAATAGGACGGCTGGCCATATTAAACGAAGACTTAAAATAATGCACTGGAATGCGGAGGGAGTCAGCAACAAAACAATAGACTTAGAAAACATCTTGGACCAAGAAAAAGTAAGCATATGTTGCTTGCAAGAAACTCACCTCAACGAAAATATAGCCTTCAAATCAGAGGCTACCAGTGTTACCGATCTGACCGAAAGGACAGGCGAAAAGGTGGGAAACTGACCCTTGTAAACAATAACATCATTGCTTCCCAAATCGAAGTCTACATGGAAGGGGCTGAGTATCAGACACCTAAACTTAAGACAGGTAATACAGACTACATCTGATCAATTACTACTGTCCAGGTGAGCGCCCACAGGCACTGGACACACTACCTTTAAAAGTAAAAATGATTGTATGTGGCGATTTCAACAGCCACTCGCAGAGCTGGGGCTATGATCACATGGACCAGAGAGGAGAGAGACTGGAAGACTGGCAGGATGAGAATAGATTCATCTTGATTAACAAGCCGTCCGACCCACATACTTTCTACTCGAGATCATGGCACACTACAACTACACCTGACCTGGCTTTTCATTCACCAGACCTGGAGTGGAACATTACACGAATTGTTAAGAAACAACTTGGTGGCAGTGACCATCGGCCAGTCTTTCTAACCGTAGAAAATGAGCTTGTAAGTGAAAGCAGCACCCTCTCGAGGTGGAAGTACAAGAAAGCAGACTGGGCAATGTACAAGAATCGCACCAGCATTGTCAAAGATCTGGATAAGAGTTTACAGAGTTAAGAATATAAGAAATAGAGCTAAGACAGAGACCATTAGAGAACACCAGACAGAAGAGACACCAGCGCTATAAATAGCTTTACAACGGGACACACTTGTGTCAACCAAGAGGGCATTGAGTGTAAGTGAGCGAGGGTTTCCCAAGACACTAGGAAACTCGCCTCGACGAGTAACCGTGGAGTACAGGTTACTCTAGTTAACTGACCAGCGTGCTGGGACACCACGCACGCAAGACTCGCCAGCGCACGGAGGATCCAACGTCCGTGTTTGAACACGCAACTAGAAGCGTGGCTCAGACTGCGACTGAGACGGCTAGAGAGTAGACGTGTTCCTTATAAGTTTATAGACAATAGTGATTGTTAGGCTTTAGATTCCATTTAGTGATTAATAGTATCATTATCCCCTCTTCATTGCATCTGTGTAACGTACTGTTATGTTTATTGTCAATGAAGTATTCCGCTCGCAGAGCTTGTTTGTAATCAGCTCTAAATAAATTGTATCCCTTTTGCAAATGACACGAGTTATTATTTCGTGTGGTGCAAAAGTAGGGGAGTCCTGAAATACCTGTCGCAAGTATTCTTCTTCTTCTTCTTCGTTCATCCGGAGTGTTTTTTTTTCGGACGTGATTGCGTTGTGCCTGTTTACAGCAGAGCTGCGTTCTTGAGCCGTTAGGCCGACACATCCGACTTCTGCTGGCATTTGTTGACCGGGTTAACCTTCCCGGGGGGTTTCTTAGGACGTTAGACTCTCACTGTTGTGGTGTTATCTCCCATCCCAGCTGGCCCATATAGAACAGCCAAAGGCATCCTGGTCGGCCCTCAAGGGAAGGCAGGGGCAGACCATGGGTATTCCCCGCCATCCAAGGAGGCTTCCATAATTGCAGAGCCAACACACAGCGCTCTGGTACTGGGCTCACCCAAGGAATCGTCACGTCCTGCACATGGCTGCTTAGCCTCCCTTCCGTATATTGGGCCTTCCGTTCACCATAGGCTGTTCTTCCAGAAGCCAGAAGAATGCTGTTTGCAGATGACATCCACACAGTGAGCTTTCGATTCGGACTTTCCACATAATGGATTTGCTATCCAAGCAATATTCCATTTTGTGCCACTAGGACACTTTTTCCACCTTTTATGAAGCCCACACAGTGTGCTTTCGATTCGGACTTTCCACGTAATGGATTTGCTATCCAAGCAATATTCCATTTCATGCCTCTGGGAGGCTTGTGTAACCGACATGCCTGTGGTATGAAGTGTGGCAGTCTAAATACTTCTTCATGTACATTTAAATGTCAACCTGAATACAGTTAAAGTAAGCTGCAGTCGACTTGAGCTTGTTGATATCTCCATAGAGCTTGTCCTCGAATGAAGCAGGTGTGGGCCAAAATATCTTTCTCTGTTCTGCATATATTGGGCACTCTTGCAGCAAATGTTTAGCTGTCATTTTACCAGTTCCACAATTACATTCATCTGTATCTCCTATCGTTAGTTTGTTGAACAAGTGGTATTTCAGCCTGTTATGTCCTGTGCGGAGTCTGAAGATTGCTACTTGTTCTCTTCGGTCGAGTTTGTAATATGCATCATCCTTCTGGTGGCCTGGATGCTCTGATTCCCATTTGGTTCTATAAGTGCTTTTTATCAACCTCTTTGCCTCATTATAGGTTATGTCTATGTCAGGCTGTGGTAGTCGTCCGCCCTCTTTTGCCAGTCTGTCAGCCTCTTCATTTCCAGGTATACTGCAATGTGATGGGATCCACTGTATTATAACTTTTTTGGATTTCTGGCATAGACCATGGAGTGCTGCTCTTAGGTCAGCTAGTTCTGTGCTGTTTTTGCTCTTCAGTATTGAGACAGCTGACTTTGCATCTGTGAAGATAGCTATTTGCGTCTCTTTATTTTCCTCCATCAAGAGCATTTCTGCTGCAGTTTTCAGAGCCTCTACCTCCGCTTTGAAGTTACTTGAGAACTTTCCAGTTGCCACTGAATGTGTTTTTTTCACTCCATTTTTTAAATTTAGGAGAATTCCTCCTCCTCCATTCTCTACTGAATTTTTGGCTGATCCATCTGTATATGCATGGGTCCAATTGCTGCTTGGGTAATGTTCTTTTATGTAGTTTAGGGTTATTTCTCTTCTTTCGGTTTCATGCTGAGTGTTCTTTTTCTCAATACCAGGAATGTTTTCTATCATCTCAGGCAGTTGCTGCTGTCTCCAAGCTGGGAACTTGTCTGCATTGTAAATGGGTTTGACTGTTGATATGTTAAGTATGGGATCTGCCCTAATCTTTCGTTTTGCAGTTTCTACAAAGTTGCTACGCTTCAGTCTTCCCTTTCCAAAACCACTAAACCTTTTATACATAGGGTGGTCTGTCAATCTTCTAAATTTTTCAGCTTGTTGCTGGGCTCTGCTATCTCTTCTATCCTGCATTGGTTGTAAACAAGTGATCTTTTCTAATTCTTCTTCTTCGTTCATCCAGAGTTTTTTTTCGGATGTGATTGCGTTGTGCCTGTTTACAGCAGAGCTGCGTTCTTGCGCCGTTAGGCCGACACATCCGACTTCTGCGGGCATTTGTTGACCGGGTTAACCTTCCCGGGGGTTTCTTAGGACGTTTGACTCTCACTGTTGTGGTGTTATCCCCCATCCCAGCTGGTCCATATAGAACAGCCAAAGATCCTGGTCAGCCCTCAAGGGAAGGCAGGGGCAGACCATGGGCATTCCCCGCCATCCAAGGAGGCTTCCATACTTGCAGAGCCGATACATAGCGCTCTGGTACTGGGCTCACCCAAGGAATCGTCACGTCCTGCACATGGCTGCTTAGCCTCACTTCCGTATATTGGGCCTTCCGTTCACACCATAGGCTGTTCTTCCGGAAACCAGAAGTATGCAGTCTGCAGATGACATCCACACAGTGAGCTTTCGATTCGGACTTTCCATGTAATGGATTTGCTAGCCAAGCAATATTCCATTTCGTGCCACTAGGACACTTTTCCACCTTTTATGAAGCCCACACAGTGGGCTTTTGATTCAGACTTTCCACGTAATGGATTTGCTATCCAAGCAATATTCCATTTCGTGCCACTAGGACACTTTTCCACCTTTTATGAAGCCCACACAGTGGGCTTTTGATTCGGACTTTCCACGTAATGGATTTGCTATCCAAGCAATATTCCATTTCGTGCCACTAGGACACTTTTCCACCTTTTATGAAGCCCACACAATGGGCTTTTGATTTGGACTTTCCACGTAATGGATTTGCTATCCAAGCAATATTCCATTTCATGCCTCTGGGTCTTCATGCACCTTTAAATGTCAACCTGTATATAGTTAAAGTAATCTGCGGTCAACTTTAGCTTGTTGATATCTCCATAGAGCTTGTCCTCAAATGAAGCAGGTGTGGGCCAAAATATCTTTCTCTGTTCTGCATACGTTGGGCAATCCTGCAGCAAATGTTTTGCTGTCATTTTTCCAGTTCTACAATTACATTCATCGGTATCTCCTATCTTTAGTTTATTGAACAAGTGGTATTTCAGCCTGTTATGTCCTGTGCGGAGTCTGAAGATTGCTACTTGTTCTCTTCGGTCGAGTTTGTAATATGCATCATCCTTCTGATGGCCTGGATGCTCTGATTCCCATTTGGTTCTATAAGTGCTTTTTATCAACCTCTTTGTCTCATTATAGGTTATGTCTATGTCAGGCTGTGGTAGTCGTCCGCCCTCTTTTGCCAGTCTGTCAGCCTCTTCGTTTCCAGGTATACTGCAATGTGATGGGATCCACTGTATTACAACTTTTTTGGATTTCTGGCATAGACCATGGAGTGCTGCTCTTAGGTCAGTTAGTTCTGTGCTGTTATTGCTCTTGAGTATTGAGACAGCTGACTTTGCATCTGTGAAGATAGCTATTTGCTTCTCTTTATTTTCCTCCATCAGGAGCATTTCTGCTGCAGTTTTCAAAGCCTCTACCTCCGCTTTGAAGTTACTTGAAAATTTTCCAGTTGCCATTGAATGTGTTTTTTTCACTCCATTTTTTAAATTTAGGAGAATTCCTCCTCCTCCATTCTCTATTGAATTTTTGGCTGATCCATCTGTATATGCATGGGTCCAATTGCTGCTTGGGTAATGTTCTTTTATGTAGTTTAGGGTTATTTCTCTTCTTTCGGTTTCATGCTGAGTGTTCTTTTTCTCAATACCAGGAATGTTTTCTATCATCTCAGGCAGTTGCTGCTGTCTCCAAGCTGGGAACTTGTGTGCATTGTGTATGGGCTTGACTGTTGATATGTTAAGAATAGGATCTGACCTAATCCTTCGTTTTGCAGTTTCTACAAAGTTGCTACGCTTCAGTCTTCCCTTTCCAAAACCATTAAATCTGTTGTACATAGGGTGGTCTGTCAATCTTCTAAATTTTTCTGCTTGTTGCTGGGCTCTGCTATCTCTTCTATCCTGCATTGGTTGTAAACAAGTGATCTTTTCTAATTCATTAATAGGCGTTGTCTTCAGGCTTCCAGTTATGATTCGCATTCCTTGATTTTGGACTCTACTTATTTTGTTAAAGTTTGACTTAGCTGCTGTTGCCCAAGCTGCAATGCCATATTCCAGTACTGGCCTCACCCGTCCAGTATATAACTTCTTGAGAACTTTCTCATCTGCTCCCCACGTTGTACCAGCAAGCTTTTTCATGATTGCCATTCTTTGCCTTGCTCTTGTTCGATTTTTCTCAACCTGTGTCTTCCATGTCAGGCGACGATTAAGGGTGACTCCTAGATAGTTTGGATTTTCTTCATGGCGCAATATTTTTCCATTCAATACCAGCTTAGGTTGCTGAGTTTTAGTTGAGAGGGAGAACACTGTGCATGTTGTTTTCTCCTCACTTATCTTCACTAGCCATGATTTTGACCAGTCCTCTAGCGCTAATAGGGCTTGCTGTATTCTGCTGTTAGCTGTACTAATATATTCTTCAGATGTCCATATGGCTAGGTCATCTGCAAAGGATGATGTGTGTACTCTGGCTGGAAAATTTTCCGTGATGTCGTTTATATATGCTAGGAATAATGTTGGTGAAAGAACTCCTCCTTGGGGGACACCTTGCTCCAATAGCATCATTTTGCTGGTTTGTCCTTGTACTTTTGTCCTGGCAGTTCTGTTCTCAAGGTAGTGGCTGATCCATTTGTACATTTTCCCACAAACATGCATGTTTTGCAGTTTTACTTTCAGTCCTTCCTTCCATACTTTATCAAATGCTTTTTCTAAATCTATCCAGACTGCTAGTGTGTGCTTTTTCTCTTGGAAGGCATCCTCTATTTCCTGAGCTTTATAGGTTATTTGATCTTCAGTGGATCTGTACTTTCTGAATCCTGCTTGGTGAGGTGTTAAGAGTTGGTTTTCTTCCAGATGCCATGTTAGCCTGCCATTGATAATGCGTTCCATTAATTTTCCTACACAGCTAAGAAGACTGATAGGTCGATAGCCATTTGGTTCTTCCAGGTCTTTTCCTTTCTTTGGGACTGGTATTAGTATAGCTTCCTTCCATGCCTGTGGGACTATTCCCCTCTTCCAGCTGTAATTTAGGACTGCTAGTAGTTTCTTTTTTGCCTTAGTGCCTAGTCCTATTAGCATTTCATTTGTGATTCCATCCTTTCCTGGTGATGTCTTCTTTTTTAGGGTATTCATTGCCTGTTCCATTTCTTCCATTGTTAGATTTGCCATCATATATTCTGCTGCTGTCTCTGTATATGTATGATGTATCTGTTTATCTTTGATTGCTTTCTTCTGTTCGGCTGTAATATCAATGTGGTTTGCACTGGCATAGTGTTCCATTAGTGCATTTGCAGCCTTTTTTCCTGTAAGCAAGGCATTTCCTTGTTTAATTGTTATTTGTTTGTTTCTAGGTCCTTCATTGTTCATGGCTTTCAATAGTTTCCATAGTTTGTTTCCATCCCTGTCAAAATTCAGGTTTTCTGTTTTTTTCCTCCAACAATCTCTTGTTGTTTGATTTACTGTTCTTTTATATTTTGCTGAGATGGCTTTGAGAGAGATGTTCGCTTCAGTTGTTTGTTCTCTCTCTGCGGTCTTCCTAGCATCTTCAACTTTGTCCTCCAAAATTTGTAGTTCTTCAGTCAAGTATGGTTTGTAATTTTTCCTCGCTCCTCTTGGAATAGACTCAGTGGCCGCCTGTATTATTGCTCTGTTTAGACTTTCCACCATTTGCTTCATGTTGCCATATCGTGTATTTATGTTTTCACAATATTTGTCTGTTAGTATGGCAAATCTGTCCCAGTCTGCTTGTTTGTAATTCCAACGGGGCAAAGGCTTTTGCTCCTGTGGAACATACTCCATATTTATTACAAGCTTGATTGGTCTGTGGTCACTACCTGCTAATTGGTCAAGCACATGGCGATCGATTTTGTGGAGGATGTCTCCTGTGCAGAAAGCTGTCGCAAGTATTATACCATTTTCCAACGAAGAGGCTAATGCAGCTAGTGCCTCCAGAGGTAAGCTGAAGTTCTACGATGCACTGGTCAATAATCAACCATGCCATTGTTTACTGGATAGCGGCAGCACTTTACTTGGTTTAAGAAAAGAGCTGGTTAGACCAGAAGATTACACGGGTGAATTTGTCAAATGCCGTACTTTCTCTGGAACCATTGAGAAATACCCACTGGCAAAAGCGCATATTAATACCCCGTTCCTTACCGGCACATTTACTTGCGCAATCCTGCAAGATCCCTGCACGGATCTGATTTTAGTCTGTTTAGCTTCATTGAAGCAATGTACTGACGACGACATATTAGCCTGGAAACAAACAAACATGGCTAATGCTGTAACAAGGTCAGATACTCAAACACACTATACTGACCTACAAAATGAGATGTTACAGCTGTTAACACCCAGCGGTGCCAATAACAACACTACTCGACAAGAATTTATCGAGGCACAACGCACCGATCAAACTATCGCACCTTATTTTAAATTGTTAGGTGAGCGAGCGAAAGTGACTAAAAATGCATCTTGGTATTTTAGAATACACAACGGAATTCGCATGCGTTATTACACAAATAATAACCATGAAATTCAGCAAACGGTTTTACCTGTAACATACCGACAAAATGTGCTAAAAATCGCACATGAGTCACCGTTTGCTGGACATTTGGCCTATGACAAAACCAGAGCCAGAATTTTGTCACACTTCTACTGGCCTGCTTGCTTGCTTGCTTGTGTTCGTTGGCTTGAGCTCCAACGCGAAGTCCTGTATGTCGGATGAAGGCATCCTGTTGTCCAACATCAGTGTGATGTCATACAGGACCTGAGTTTTGCGTGAGTATCCGTTGTCCCATGTCTGGCTTATTGGTGTGCAGACTGGTGGTTCCTCGCCATACAGGCAGACACTCTCCGACTTCGGAGGAATCGGCGATCCTATTGACTTCAGCCAGGACCCCGAAGGGACCTGTTGCCCAGGACGCTCGACGAGGACGCGTCAATAGGTCTTGGCCAGTATATAACCCGGCCCTGGTGCCTTGGAAACAACTCTGCGTCCCTTCTACTGGCCTAAATTCTGTACTGATATAAAATTTTTCTGTCGTTCATGTACTATTTGTCAACATCTTGTAAGGAAGGGAAAGCATGTGACGGCCGAAGTTCAACTGTCATTATTAGCATCTAGACCATTTGAGTGTGTAGCGGTCGATATTGTTGGACCCCTAAATCAGGTGTCGAGCAAAGGAAACCGATTCATACTTACTCTCGTGGATCTATGTACCAGGTGGATCGAAGCTATTCCACTAAAATACATCACCTCCAAAGATGTGGCAAATGTATTTTTGCACTTATTTTGTCGTTTTGGCTTTCCACGAACTATTCTATCAGCTCGTGGAACGCAGTTTATTTCGGCTGCTACGCAAGCCTTAACAAAATTGTTAGGAATAGAGCAGCATTTCTGTACCCCGTACCACCCAATGAGCAACGGGATCATAGAAAAAATTAACGGGGATCTCAAACACATGCTGGCGAAGGTAACAGCAGAAAACCCATCTGATTGGGACACGCTACTACCAGCAGTGCTATTTGCCCATCGAGAAATTCCGCACTCGAGTACGGGTTTCTCACCTTTTGAATTAGTGTATGGGGCGAACCCTCGAGGACCCCTAACAATTTACCATCAGCTAATCACTAGCTTACCAGAAAACCCAACATCAGTAACACCGTATGAGATGGTAACAGAGACACGCGATAGAATAATGAAAGCGTGTGTAATAGCCAAATCATCTTTGGAGAGGAAGGGACAGATGTACCGCGACTATGCAAATAAGGGTGCTAAAACAATATACCTTGAACCTAATCAGAAGGTTCTGCTTTTACTACCAGATAAACGTAATTCGTTATAACATCGTGGCAAGGGCCATTCAACGTTGAACGGAAAATATCAGATGTCGATTATGAAATATCGATAAAGGGAAAATTAAAGATATTTCATATCAACATGCTGAAACCATACTTCTCACGACAAGAACTACTGACAGACGAACAAGATGCACCCACACCAATTAATCGGACGACAGACGTACACAACACAGCTACACTAGGTAGGGCGACACAGGACAACGACATCGCAAACACACTTAGCCAGGTAACAGCACACACAGCTAGTACAACAACAGTACTGAACGAGACAGATGACGACGGAATAGAATTACCAGTCTCTACAGTAGACACGACTGGGACCATCGAGAGCATACGGATAGAAACCAAACTTACAGACGAGCAACGACGACAGATGATAGAATTAGTGACGGAGTACAAAGACATTTTCTCCGACATCCCAGGAAAGACAGACAGAATAGAACACTCCATTATTCTGACTGATAACACCCCAATCAAGTGTCGACCTTATTCCATCCCATTAAATTATAGGGCAAATCTCGACAAAGAATTACTATCTCTTGAGTCGAGTGGAATAATTCAGAAATCTCAGTCAGAATATTCCTTTCCTATCGTCCTTGTCGCCAAAAAAGACTCAACAATTCGACTCTGCGTCGATTATCGACGTTTAAACAGAGTGACCAAAATTTATGCTGAGCCAATCCCAGCATGCGAGGATTTGATCCTTGATATGTCTACATCTCGCATCTTTTCCAAACTCGACCTCACGAAAGGATATTGGCAGGTCCCGATGCAAGAAAATTCAATTCCTTTAACAGCTTTTCCCACACCTTTAGGTCTCTATGAGTGGCGATTTCTTCCTTTTGGCCTTCGTAATGCTCCAGCGACTTTTGTCCGTCTAACTAGGGATCTTCTCCACGGGGTAACAAATACATCTATATACATAGATGACATATGTATCCATACTGTAGACTGGACATCACACCTACAGAAACTGCGACATGTCTTCGATAGGTTGTGAGTATTCGGGCTTACAGTCAAACCAACTAAAGTAGAGTTGGGCATGGAAGAAATTGACTTCCTAGGCCATACCATCTGCAGAGGCCAACTCAGAACAGATGAAAAAATTGCGACCAAGATTCTCAATTTGACTATGCCAACGCCAAGAAACAGGTCCGAAGTCTACTTGGTCTTGTTAATTATTATAGTAAATTTATTCCCAATCTGGCGGAAATCACCAGTGTTTTTTCCAATATTTTGAAAGCTTCGGCAAAATTGAATGTTCAAGATGCACGGTTAATTAGTGCTTTATTAAAATTGAAGTATTTATTCAGCGTTCCACCTATTTTGCGTTTGCCTAACCAAAATCTTACCTATTTTTTATGTACAGACGCAAGTGCTATTTCCATATCGGGAGTCCTAGGCCAGTTTTACGAAGGGAAGTTCCATCCAGTAATGTACGTAAGTCGTAAGACCAGCCCAGCTGAATCGAGATACTCAGCGTCTGAATTGGAGGGCCTTAGCTTAATATATTGTGTTAGAAAACTTCATAGGTTTTTGGCAGGAACACAGTTTGTGATCGAAACCGACAATTCTCCGCTTTCTGTTATGCAGTCTGGCATTCCCCAGAACAATAGGGTCTACAGATGGGCCTTGATACTGCAGAACTATGCCTTTACCATCCAGCATTTGAAGGGGAGTTTGAACTCTTTGGCAGACACTTTGAGTCGACCGTCAATCATTGAAATACCTGAGGTACAGGAAGAGATCGACCAGAGATCACCAGAAACAGTGACACTGTAATTGCTATTTAGATCAGTGCCGTATGTGGTGATAAAGTTACACTGTAAGTGCGTTATAATCGCCAAGCGTTTAAACTGTGTAAGAGTAACATTGCCATTATGAGTGAAACGAACAGACGCATAAGTAGTATGTCTACATCGCTAACACATATATAAGCCATATTTACATTGAAGTGTTAGATGTGAACCTACATAGATTAGTAGGGAACGATATATATAAACACTATCCAGGAAGGAGAGCATATAAGACTGTCTAAATGAACTATGTTATGAAAATAGTCTACAAAGAACAGTGCTCCATCATCACACCTGAAAGGACGACATTAGTTTAGTGTAATTATATATAAAAGTAATTGTGATATGTATATAACAGTGGTTTATAAACAGTACGCATAACTTCATTTTTGTATTAATAATTGAACTGCAAAATGTTCAAGTACATATATAACGTTATTTATCTCATTTAATAGTAATAAGTCACCTACATTTAGTTAAGAACCCATTGAAGTCAACACCTATATTAGAAATGTAATTATTGGATATGACTTTACCTTATCACCGCATAAACAGAATCAATTATAAATTCATTTATTTAGAATATCATTTCTAAACTAACCCAACCATTTAGGAATTAACATCATTTCATGTACCAATAACACTTGAAGGTAACTAACCCATTTTGCTTAAATGTAATTAATTAGTTAGATTATTTCCCTTAGGATAAATTTAGAACAGCACACCAAATTACATCAGTTAGTTAGATTAGGTAGTATTACAGGATCGGTAAAAAACCATCCTCACAAACTTGTATATTTTGTATAGACATGACACGTGCAAAGAAACCGCACAGTCATTTGGCGTGAAAACTTGTACAATTCAGCCAATCATTTAGTGTAAATATGTAATGTTCATTTACTTGATATTATGAACCATATTTTAATGACGAATGAATGTTTTAAGAGAATGATGGTATGAAAATGAATGAAAGATGTGTAAATGAGAGGAGAGAATGAATACAATAGTAAACATTGAAAGAGAGAGAGAGAGAGAGAGAGAGAGAGAGAGAGAGAGAGAGAGAGAGAGAGAGAGAGAGAGAGAGAGAGAGAGAGAGAGGTGGCGGCAAATTTTTTGTTCACCGCTTGAGACGTCTTGTTGTGACTTGTCTGTGTCAATCTGTGTGACCAATGTGTTGTCAAGTTTTGAGTGTGTTACTGCAACACTTTAGTAGTAGTAAATACAGAAAATACTCTGAGCGTCTTGAAACGGAATTGCGGTCATTAATAAGAATAACAGACATTTGTAGCCACAATAAACCGATTTACGGCGCTCGAAGGAATACACACATGTAGAATAGAAACGCATACACATGTTAGCAAATTAAGTACACTGTAGCTTATTAGAAAACACGCAAACAAACAGAAAAACGAACACATAAAAGTTGCATACACTATTTGCTTCAAAGAACAGTAACTCAAATCAGGGGACACAATACCCTCTTAAAAACCTTGATGTAACATTGAAAATATTTCTTCACAAGCGGAAGCTAGAAGGTGAAGAGTAGAACTTAATGTATACGAGTTGGGGCTGATATTATTGGGAACATGAACATTCGATGCTCATGTGTTGTACTCATAACAGAGTCAACTTGTATTGGGTTGTCATTTTGGGCAATATGAGGACAAGTCAAAAGACATAAGTCAACGGACAGAAGTCAGAAGACATGGGTCATAAGACGGAAGTCAAGACATAAGTCATAAGACAACGGTTCCGCATCAAAACAATTCCCAAGAAGATCTATATCCAACTGCACTGATACGATGGGTTACTCAATTAGCCGAGTGAATTAATAGAACAGTGTGAGTAAGGAGAGGAGAGAGTTTGTCCTATCCCCAGAAGAGAGATTTACAACGTATAAGATCTTTGACAAAATTGGACAGCCAATTTTTCAGTGACCATACAACGTGTTACAAGCATGAGTTAAAAGGTTGTGACACTACACGGAGAGGAGAGGAGCCTGTCAAAGATCTGGATAAGAGTTTACAGAGTTAAGAATATAAGAAATAGAGCTAAGACAGAGACCATTAGAGAACACCAGACAGAAGAGACATCAGCGCTATAAATAGCTTTACAACGGGACACACTTGTGTCAACCAAGAGAGCATTGAGTGTAAGTGAGCGAGGGTTTCCCAAGACACTAGGAAACTCGCCTCGACGAGTAACCGTGGAGTACAGGTTACTCTAGTTAACTGACCAGCGTGCTGGGACACCACGCACGCAAGACTCGCCAGCGCACGGAGGATCCAACGTCCGTGTTTGAACACGCAACTAGAAGCGTGGCTCAGACTGCGACTGAGACGGCTAGAGAGTAGACGTGTTCCTTATGAATACTATAAGTTTATAGACAATAGTGATTGTTAGGCTTTAGATTCCATTTAGTGATTAATAGTATCATTATCCCCTCTTCATTGCATCTGTGTAACGTACTATGATGTTTATTGTCAATGAAGTATTCCGCTCGCAGAGCTTGTTTGTAATCAGCTCTAAATAAATTGTATCCCTTTTGCAAATGACACGAGTTATTATTTCGTGTGGTGCAAAAGTAGGGGAGTCCTGAAATACCTGTCGCACGTAAGTTGCTGACAAGCATACTGGTTAGAAACCTGAACACTGAGAAAGACATAAATAAAGTAGTTGAAGAGTTTGGGAAATGCATGCTACAGGCAGCGCGAGAAACAGTACCAAGAGGAGCCCGTAAAAAATATAAACCCTACTGGAGTAGTGAACTGGAACACATGCATAACGACGTGGAAGTGTGTAGAAAGCCAGCAGAGGCCACACCCAGCCAAGAGCACCACAATAAATTCCAGCACGCAAAAGCCAAATTTCAAAGGGCCAAGCTGCAGGCTAGACGGAAAAGCTGGCAGGAGAAAACGGAGTTTCTGAACTTTGAAAGAGACACAATGAAATTGTGGAAGCTAATAAAACAACTTAACGATGAGGGCACAGGGAGAAACTCAAAAATTGCACTACATAAAGATGGAAACATCTTAACAAGAAAGCAAGCAGCTGACCATTTTGCGGACTCATTCGCACAAGATAACAATATCAAAAATAGTCCAGAGAGACAACAAGAGATTCGAGAGAAACAACAACATACAGGACAGAAGGAAATAGTACATGAGGTTCTGGTGGCACCCATCACAATCAGCGAACAGGAGCTAGCCATATCAAAACTGAAAATGAGAAAGTCACCAGGAGCTGATGGTATCTCCAATGAAATGATCAGGAACCTAGGAACAGAGGCCAAAGCAAAGCTGTTGAAGATCTTCAATAACAGCTGGACCTTAGGCAGTGTTCCACAAGCCTGGAGAGAAGCAATCATAATACCCCTCCTAAAACCAGGGAAAGATGGTTCCACTGCCTCTAGCTACAGACCAATTAGCCTCACCAGCTGTCTCTGTAAAACACTGGAGCGCATCAACAATCACAGACTGCAGTGGTACATTGAAAGTAAAAACATCCTTGTGCCACAGCAGGCTGGCTTTAGGCAGTGCTACTCTACGGAAGATCAGGCAACCTACTTCTCTCAAGAAATTGAGGATGCATTCCAAGAGAAGAAGCTGGTGCTTGCGGCATGGATAGATCTCTTCTTCTTCTTCTTTTCGTTCATCCGGAGTGTTTTTTCAGATGTGATTGCGGTGTGTCTGTTATGCGCCCTTGGGCCGAAACCCGTAGGCCAACACATCGACTTTAGCGTGCTTTTTTGACCAGGTAGCATTCCTGGGAGACTCTCACTTTTGTAGTGCCATCTGCAACCATGCTAGTCAAGGTTGAACGGTCGAAGACAACGGTCATCCCTCAAAGGAAGGCAGGGACAGTCCATAGCATTTTCCGCCATCCAAGGTTGCTTCCATAGTTGCAGGGCCGACACATAACGCCCTGGATCTGGGCTCACCGAGGGAGATCGTCACGTCCTGCTCATGGCTGCTTTAAATCCTCACTTCAATATATTGGTCATTTCGTTTCCCCGGGTCATTCCCGCACAAACCAGACAGGTTTGCAGACGGCATCCACTCAGCGAGTTTTCGGACATGTGCTTGTTGTTGCGCCCATCAGAGCTTTTCCAGGCACAACAGACATTCGGAAAACTACCCAGTCAGAGCTGTTCCGAACAAGAGCGGCATTCGGAAACTAGGTAGTCAGAGCTGTTCCTAGCACGAGAGACATTCGGACGAGACATTTCACTCGGACGTAATTGCGTAGTGTCAATTTTTAGTTTGCCACCCGTAGGACGACACTTCCGACTTCAGCGGGCATTTTTTAATGAGGTTAGCCTTCCTCTGGTTTCGAGGCACGTTGGACTGTCGTGATGTCGCTAACATCTCAGCTGGTCAAGATAGAACGATGAACGACATCGTGGTCGGCCCTCAAGGGAAGGCAGGGGCAGACCATGAGCATTCCCTCGCTATCCAAGGAGGCTTCCATAATTGCAGAGCCGGCACATATTGCTCTGTGACTGGGCTCACCCGAGGAGTTGCCACGTCCTGCTCATGGCTGCTTTAGTTCCTCACTTCCATGTGTTGGGCAACTCGTTTGCCACTGATCGCTCTAGCACACACCAGGGACGGTCAGACTGCAAGCGACACCCACTCGGTAAGCTTTTGCTTTTGACTTCGGACCACGCAATAGGTTCGCTCGCCGTGCGTTCCATTTTGCGTCATTGGGACGTTCTTCCACATTTGTCTACACTCTCTATGAGTTAGATACAGTTTTCGCAGCCGTTTTCTTCGACTGGGGCACTTTTTTGACTTTTTGTACTCGCTCACGAGGTAGGCTACTTGTGCTGCCGGCTCAGCACCTTACCTTCGTGCAACGTGAACGAGAAACGGCCTGGCCCTCTCATCCGGGAATCTCTCATATCCCCCAGCTGAGAGCCTTCGAACTTCTATCAGACCTGAGCATGTAGCTTGCTCAGTATCACGCCTTTATATTTCGAAAGGTGGCTATCGGCCCGGCTCTCAGGTCCGAGGGTTTGTGGCTTAGAGGCGTTCAGCCACAGCCCTCGACAGGGAGCCTTTAGTGTTTTGTCCGGACCAAGAACTTCTGCCTTCGTGCGCCTGATTAAAATTTTTGACTGCTATCCTCAGTCTCACCTGCAGAGCAGCAGGTTGTGTCTCTCTTAGTCTGGTCCCTATCCCATAAGCTGTCCGATATGTAGGTTTTCATCCATCAGCAAGCAAATGGGGTCGATGGGACACGCAAGCTCCCCCACCACGTCAAGGTGGAGACACATCGGGGGAGTGGATAGATCTGAAGAATGCCTTTGACAAAGTCTGAAAAGAAGGTCTGATGAAGAAACTGAGAAACTGCAAAGTCAATGGAAGAATGTACAAATGGGTGAAAGCATACTTGCACAAAAGAAGAGCCCGAGTACAGATAGACGGACTCAAGAGCAAGAAAGTACTACTGCGTCACGGTGTTCACCAGGGCGGAGTCTTGTCCCCCACAATTTTTCTAATCATCAATGATCTTGTTGCTAATCTACCGCATGGAATTAAAGCGGCAATGTACGCCGATGACCTGGTTTTATGGAGCACAAATGAACATGCATCAGTGGCCACCAAATTGCTACAAAGAGCTGTAGATACATTTGCTGCATGGGCAAATAGATGCTGTGTCAGCATAAACACTGACAATTGCAGCACCACTTTATTTACCCTCTCTTCAAAACAAAAGGCAGGGATCATCCAAATAAATGGAACACCCCTAAGAGAAGATAAAGAACCAACATACCTTGGAGTACCATTTGATGGCAGGCTGACATGGAGAAAGCACATCAACAAAGCAGTAGCAAAATCCAGAAGGAAAATAGCCATCCTGAGAAAGCTAAGTGGAACCACATGGGGAGCCAGTGGGAAAATACTTAGCAAAGTTTACCAACAGGGCATACGACCACACCTGGAATATGGGTCAACTGCGTGGTGTTCAGCATAAAAAACTACACTACAAGAGCTGAACAAGGTGCAACATCAAACACTTAAGAGTTACCATGAGATCAACCCCTATGGTAGAGATGGAGAAATTGGGGAGGACATAAGCACTGAGAGTGCGCAGAGATACGAAAACGCTAATACAAGCAGAAAAGTTCCTCAGCTTGCCAGGCCACCATATGAAGAACAGATTTGAAAACGTAACTATGGCGCGGTTGAAAAGAAGTAGTTTTATCCACCAGGCCAAACGACTCTGCAGAGAAACCACCGATTTGCCCACAGTTGGTATCTATCTAATAACTATTCCAGAGCAAACTCCATGGAAAGATGAGCATAGACTATCATTACAAATCCAGACAAAAGTGAGAGGAATATTTGACAAGGAAGAACAGAACAGTGTGCAGCGCAGAACAGCCACTCTCAGCTTCCTTGATGAAGAATACCCACAGGACCTCTGGATCCGAGCCTACACAGATGGGTGTCACAGTCTTGCGTTACTCGCATTCAGGCAACGTCAGTAGTGGTAAGAGGAGGAAAGCCAGTGCTTTTGTGGTATAAATCGATATTCTACCACAAAGGGCGATAACTCTTTTTTCCCCAAAAAGTAGGCGTTGCGAAGTGACTCATCAGAGGTGACGTGGTCTAGTGACTCATCATAGGTGGCGTGCGTGGTCAAGTAATTGTAGGTACGACATAAAAAATACGACATAAAACATCAATAAAGAAAACAAACGACTCAAGTAAGGTACATAATAATGTTAATAAAATATATATATAGAAGGAAAAAAAAAACACATAGTAAGTGACCGCTTATAGGTAAGGGTGTGCGATGACGTGGTCAAGTAGTGGTCAAGAGGTGGTCAAGAGGTGGTCAAGCGGTGGAGTAACCCCTTAAATTGTATGGGATGGTACGTGTAGTGACGTGGTGATGGTTAAAGTGTGCGATGACGTGGTCAAGCAGTGGTCAAGTGGTGGTCAGGGTGTGGTCAAGTGGTGGTCAAGATGTGGTCAAGTGGTCGAGTGACCACTTAAATTGTCGGGGAAAGTAGGTGTAGTGATATGGTGATGATTAAAGGGTGGTAAATTAGTGGTCAAGCAGTGATCAAGCAGTGGTCAAGTGGTGGTCAAGTGAGGAAAATTTTAGTGGAAAGTAGTTGTAATGATATGGTGATGATTAAAGGGTGGTAAATTAGTGGTCAAGCAGTGGTCAAGTGGTCGAGTGACCACTTAAATTGTCGGGGAAAGTAGTTGTAATGATATGGTGATGATTAAAGGGTGGTAAATTAGTGGTCAAGAGGTGGTCAAGCGGTGGTCAAGGGGTGGTCAAGTGGTTAAATGACCCCTTAAATTGTTGGGGAGAGTACGTGTAGTGACGTGGTGATGATCAAGAGGTGGTCAAGTGGTGGTCAGGGTGTGGTCAAGTGGTGGTCAAGATGTGGTCAAGTGGTCGAGTGACCCCTTAAATTGTCAGGGAAAGTGAGTGTAGTAAGTTGGTGATGATCGTGAGGTGGTCAAGTAGTGGTCAAGAGGTGGTCAAGGGGTGGTCAAGTGGTTAAATGACCCCCTAAATTGTATGGGAGGGTACAGTTAGTGATGTGGTGATGATCAAGAGGTGGTCAAGTAGTGGTCAAGGAGTGGTCAAGGGGTGGTCAAGTGGTCAAGTTACCCCTTAAATTGATGGGAAGAGTACGTGTAGTGACACGAAGATGATCAAAATGTAGTCAAGTAGTCGTCAAGTGGTGGTCAAGCGGTGGTCCAGTGGTCGAGTGACCACATAAATTGTAGAGGAGAGTAGGTGTAGTGACATGGTGATGATCAAGAGGTGGTCAAGTTGTTAGGTCTAGAGGTTGGGGTGTCTCAGTCATGAAGTATCAAACTGTCTGCTCTGGGAAAGATGTCGCTGATCAGGGCGAGTAGGTTCTAATACGTTTATCGCTATTGTCTATAATTGGCGTGGTTGTATAGTAATAATAGTAGAGTTGTTTCTTAGTAATGTTAGTCATCATTATCAAGGGGCATGTTAGGTGATATTTATAACGGTAATAGTAGTACCAGTAGTAGCAATACCAACAATAGTACTAATTATCATCATCATCATGTGCCTTACCAACGGACGTACCACCCACACATTGCGATCTCCAACACCATTGAACAATTCCGGGGTTGACTCACAATACAGAAATCCCCAATTAACGGCATTACCTTCATGTAATGGTGGTACTCATAGTACCAATAGCACCAGTAGTAATAGTCACCAACATCAGCAAGAGACTTATCGCCTGACATTGGTCAGTATGACACTCCATAAACTATGATCTCCGACACCATGGATACAAATAGTAATAATATTGGTAATAGTAGTAGTGGTGGTAGTAGTAGTAGTAGTAGTAGTAGTAGTAGTAGTAGTAGTAGTAGTAGCGGTTGTGGTGGTGGTGGTGGTGGTGGTAATAGTAGGAGTAGTAGAATAGCGAGGGTGCTTGTTGTTTCACTAAGTATTTGTATATCGTATGTAGTATAAAGCTAGTTTGTGTTGTATGCCATGTAAGGTGTTACTGAAATATCTGTATTTTATAGTTCTAAGAGGTGATGACGTCATAACCCACCACTCTATCAGCTTATTGATAGTGTCTCCAGTGCCACGAAAAAGGCTCATTGTGAGATATCGATCATTTCTCAAAGCGACAGCATCCGGGGTGCATGCCCATTACGAGCAAACATCGATACGCCACTTAAAAGGCAACGACAAGGCAAAATGGCGTCGAATACAGTGTAACGTACAAAACTTATGAGGTCATCGGTTGTCCATTCCATCATGGTCGACAAATAGGCGCTCACTAACTTCACAATAGGCTCACTCAAATAAACATATAGGATGATAAGGCACCGACCCAAATGTGAAAAATGTCGGCCAAATACAGAAATAGTTCGTCCACATGTATGCAAACTAGGAAAATTTGTTAGTCGAACGGGACATATATTGACCAAGTAGGGAAATTTGAGAGCCATAAGTGAAAAAATATAATCCAAAGAGAGGAATATCTCATTCCAACTTATAAAAAGAAGGAAAATTCTCAACCAAATGAGAAAAAGTTAGACCAAGTATAGTAACATCGCAACCAAACTTATGAAAAGTAGGAAACTTTTTTAGCCAAAGCGAAAAAACCTAGGTCAAGTAGGAAAATCTGTTAGCCAAATGTAAAAGATGTCGGCCAAATACAGAAATAGTTCGTCCACACGTATGCAAACTAGGAAAATTTGTTAGTCGAACAGGATAAAATATTGCCCAAGTAGGGAAATTTGAGAGCCATAAGTGAAAAAATATAATCCAAAGAGATGAATATCTCGTTCCAACTTATAAAAAGAATGAAAATTCTCAACCAAATGAGAAAAAGTTAGACCAAGTATAGTAACATCGCAACCAAACTTATGAAAAGTAGGAAACTTTGTTAGCCAAAGCGAAAAAACCTAGGTCAAGTAGGAAAATCTGTTAGCCAAATGTAAAAAATGTCGGCCAAATACAGAAATACCTCGTCCGCACGTATGCAAACAAGGAAAGGTTGTTAGCCAGATAGGAAAAATATTGCCCAAGTAGGAAAATTTGATAGCCAAATGTAAAAAAAAAAAAATATCACCCAAAGAGAGGAATATCTCGGCCAGACTTATAAAAAGTAGGAGAACTATGTGCCAAATGGGAAAAAGTTAGGCCAAATACAGAAATATTTCAACCAAACATATAAAAAATAGGAAAATTGATAACCAAACGGGAAATATATTGACCAACTAGGGAAATGTGTTACTCAAAGAGGAAAAATAATGACCAAATAACGAAATACATCGCTCAAGCTTATGAAAACTACGAAACTTTGTTAGCCAAATGGAAGAAACCTTGGTCAAGTAGGAAAAATCTGTTAACCAATTGTGAAAAATGTCGGCCAAATGCAGAAATAGTTCGACCACACGTATGCAAACAAGGAAAGGTTGTTAGCCAGATAGGAAAAGTATTAACCAAGTAAGAAAATGTGATACCCAAAGGGGGAAAAATATCAGACAAAGAGAGAAATATCTCATCCAAACTTATAAAAAGAAGGAAAATTCTCAACCAAATGAGAAAAAGTTAGACCAAATATAGTAACATCTCAAACAAACTTATGAAAACTACGAAACTTTGTTAGCCAACGAGAATAAAAACCTTGTTCAAGTAGGAAAATCTGTTAGCCAAATGTAAAAAATGTCGGCCAAATACAGAAATACCTCCTCCGCACGTATGCAAACAAGGAAAAGTTGTTAGCCAGATAGTAAAAATATTACCCAAGTAAGAAAATGTGATACCCAAAGGGGGAAAAATATCAGACAAAGAGAGAAATATCTCATCCAAACTTATAAAAAGAAGGAAAATTCTCAACCAAATGAGAAAAAGTTAGACCAAATATAGTAACATCTCAACCAAACTTATGAAAACTAGGAAACTTTGTTAGCCAACGAGAATAAAAACCTTGTTCAAGTAGGAAAATCTGTTAGCCAAATGTGAAAAATGTCGGCCAAAGGCAGAAATAGTTCGGCCACAAGCATGCAAACAAGGAAAGGTTGTTAGCCAGATAGGAAAAGTATTAACCAAGTAAGAAAATGTGATAGCCAAATGTAAAAAAAAAAAAAAAAAATCACACTAAGAGAGAAATATCTCATCCAAACTTATAAAAAGAAGGAAAATTCTCAACCAAAGGAGAAAAAGTTAGACCAAGTATAGTAACATCTCAACAAAACTTACGAAAACTAGGAAACTTTGTTAGCCAAATGGAAGAAACCTTGGTCAAGTAGGAAAAAAAAATCTGTTAGCCAAATGTGAAAAATGTCGGCCAAAGGCAGAAATAGTTCGGCCACAAGCATGCAAACAAGGAAAGGTTGTTAGCCAGATAGGAAAAGTATTAACCAAGTAAGAAAATGTGATAGCCAAAGGTGAAAAAATATCAGCCAAAAAGAGAAATATCTCATCCAAATTTATAAAAAGAAGGAAAATTCTCAACCAAATGAGAAAAAGTTAGACCAAATATAGTAACATCTCAACCAAACTTATGAAAACTAGGAAACTTTGTTAGCCAAAGCGAAAAAACCTAGGTCAAGTAGGAAAATCTGTTAGCCAAATGTAAAAAATGTCGGCCAAATACAGAAATACCTCGTCCGCACTTATAAAAAGTAGGAGAACTATTTGCCAAATAGGAAAAAGTTAGGCCAAATACAGAAATATCTCAACCAAACATATAAAAAATATTACCCAAGTAGGGAAATTTGAGAGCCAAATATAAAAAAAAAAATATCACCCAAAGAGAGGAATATCTCGGCCAGACTTATAAAAAGAAGGAAAATTCTCAACCAAATGAGAAAAAGTTAGACCAAATACAGAAATATCTCAACCAAACATATAAAAAATAGGAAAATTGATAACCAAACGGGAAATATATTGACCAACTAGGGACATGTGTTACTCAAAGAGGAAAAATAATGACCAAGTAACGAAATACATCGCTCAAACTTATGAAAACTAGGAAACTTTGTTAGCCAAAGTGAAAAAAACCTTGTTCAAGTAGGAAAATCTGTTAGCCAAATGTGAAAAATGTCGGACAAATGCAGAAATAGTTCGGTCACACATATGCAAACTAGGAAAAGTTGTTAGCCAGATAGGAAAAGTATTGGCCAAGTAGGAAAATTTGAAAACCAAATGTGAAAAAATATCACCCAAAGAGAGAAATATCTCTTATAAAAAGTTGGAAAATTTGTCAACCAAATGGGGTAAACTTAGACCAAATACAGAAACATCTTAACCACATTGATAAGAAACGAGGGGAAAATGTCGACCAAATACAGAAATAACTCAACCCAATTTATAAATATGGCAACCAAACTTATGAAACGTAGGCAAATGTGTTAACCAAAAGGGGAAAATATGGTACACGTAACGAAATATCTCATCCAAACTTATAAAAAATAAGAAAATATGTCAACCAAACGCGAACAATGTCGGCCAAATACAGAAATTTCTCAACCAAACTCATGAAAAGTAGGAACAACTTGTTACCCAAATAGGAAAAATATTGGTCAAGTAAAGAAATAGCGTGGTCAAACCTATAAAAACGTACCAACATTTGTTAACACAACTTGGCCACTTGTTCTTCAAACTTGCTCGCTGGCTCAAACAATTTGTCCACTTGCTATTACAATCGGTCGACCTATCCTATCAACTCACACACTTACCATAACAACTGTCCCTTTTCCCCAACAACGTGTCCACCGACTCTCTCGTATTATCGACTCGCCCTATCAACTTACCCACTGACTCTAACAACTTCCCCACAGGGGCTCACAAAATTTCCACTTGTTATTACAAATTGTCGACAGTCTCGCCCAAATTACCACTTACTCTTACAAACTGTCCCAACTGCGCGCACAAAGGTGTCCACTTGTGATTTCACGGCCTCCTCATCACATAGATAAGTAGCCCTTATAAAATACAAATGTATCCCTTAAGTCATACAGAAGTGTCCCCCATATTGTCATTAAAAAAAAATATTTGTGTGTGTAGGTAAGTTCATGTCTTTGGCAGTTCATATTTTGTAAATTCATTTCTTCACCATAAGATTTGTGTAAGTTCACACCCTCAGCATAAATTTTGTTGTGTAAGTTCATGTCTTCGACAGTTCATGTTTTGCTAAGGCCTAGTTTTAGTGAAAAGGCAGAAGTCTATTGGCTAGAATTTCAACCTGAGTGGTCAATTACTAACACTGCCTGTGGACAGCTATTCTTACCCATGCGCTAAAGTTGAGAAAATGAACTTCCGTTGAATGGAAGCTACCGCAGACTTGACTTATTAAAACCCTCTGGAAGAAGTAGCGGCAGCTTAACCAGGAAAAGATCGAATTAGTTATCCCCCTTAGTCTGGGAATTATGAAAATATATGCTCACACAAGCGATATTACTCATGACGCCATATAAACAAAAATATAAACGATAACAAATGAGGCAGAGCCACAATTGTTATCCTTTATATTTTTGTTTATATGACGTCATGAGTAATATCGCTTGTGTGAGCATATATTTTCATAATTCCCAGACTAAGGGGGATAACTAATTCGATCTTTTCCTGGTTAAGCTGCCGCTACTTCTTCCAGAGGGTTTTAATAAGTCAAGTCTGCGGTAGCTTCCATTCAACAGAAGTTCATTTTCTCAACTTTAGCGCATGGGTAAGAATAGCTGTCCACAGACAGTGTTAGTAATTGACCACTCAGGTTGAAATTCTAGCCAATAGACTTCTGCCTTTTCACTAAAACTAGGTCTTAGCAAAACATGAACTGTCGAAGACATGAACTTACACAACAAAATTTATGCTGAGGGTGTGAACTTACACAAATCTTATGGTGAAGAAATGAATTTACAAAATATGAACTGCCAAAGACATGAACTTACCTACACACACAAATATTTTTTTTTAATGACAATATGGGGGACACTTCTGTATGACTTAAGGGATACATTTGTATTTTATAAGGGCTACTTATCTATGTGATGAGGAGGCCGTGAAATCACAAGTGGACACCTTTGTGCGCGCAGTTGGGACAGTTTGTAAGAGTAAGTGGTAATTTGGGCGAGACTGTCGACAATTTGTAATAACAAGTGGAAATTTTGTGAGCCCCTGTGGGGAAGTTGTTAGAGTCAGTGGGTAAGTTGATAGGGCGAGTCGATAATACGAGAGAGTCGGTGGACACGTTGTTGGGGAAAAGGGACAGTTGTTATGGTAAGTGTGTGAGTTGATAGGATAGGTCGACCGATTGTAATAGCAAGTGGACAAATTGTTTGAGCCAGCGAGCAAGTTTGAAGAACAAGTGGCCAAGTTGTGTTAACAAATGTTGGTACGTTTTTATAGGTTTGACCACGCTATTTCTTTACTTGACCAATATTTTTCCTATTTGGGTAACAAGTTGTTCCTACTTTTCATGAGTTTGGTTGAGAAATTTCTGTATTTGGCCGACATTGTTCGCGTTTGGTTGACATATTTTCTTATTTTTTATAAGTTTGGATGAGATATTTCGTTACGTGTACCATATTTTCCCCTTTTGGTTAACACATTTGCCTACGTTTCATAAGTTTGGTTGCCATATTTATAAATTGGGTTGAGTTATTTCTGTATTTGGTCGACATTTTCCCCTCGTTTCTTATCAATGTGGTTAAGATGTTTCTGTATTTGGTCTAAGTTTACCCCATTTGGTTGACAAATTTTCCAACTTTTTATAAGAGATATTTCTCTCTTTGGGTGATATTTTTTCACATTTGGTTTTCAAATTTTCCTACTTGGCCAATACTTTTCCTATCTGGCTAACAACTTTTCCTAGTTTGCATATGTGTGACCGAACTATTTCTGCATTTGTCCGACATTTTTCACATTTGGCTAACAGATTTTCCTACTTGAACAAGGTTTTTTTTCACTTTGGCTAACAAAGTTTCCTAGTTTTCATAAGTTTGAGCGATGTATTTCGTTACTTGGTCATTATTTTTCCTCTTTGAGTAACACATGTCCCTAGTTGGTCAATATATTTCCCGTTTGGTTATCAATTTTCCTATTTTTTATATGTTTGGTTGAGATATTTCTGTATTTGGTCTAACTTTTTCTCATTTGGTTGAGAATTTTCCTTCTTTTTATAAGTCTGGCCGAGATATTCCTCTCTTTGGGTGATATTTTTTTTTTTTTTTTAATATTTGGCTCTCAAACTTCCCTACTTGGGTAATATTTTTTATATGTTTGGTTGAGATATTTCTGTATTTGGCCTAACTTTTTCCTATTTGGCAAATAGTTCTCCTACTTTTTATAAGTGCGGACGAGGTATTTCTGTATTTGGCCGACATTTTTTACATTTGGCTAACAGATTTTCCTACTTGACCTAGGTTTTTTCGCTTTGGCTAACAAAGTTTCCTAGTTTTCATAAGTTTGGTTGAGATGTTACTATATTTGGTCTAACTTTTTCTCATTTGGTTGAGAATTTTCCTTCTTTTTATAAATTTGGATGAGATATTTCTCTTTTTGGCTGATATTTTTTCACCTTTGGCTATCACATTTTCTTACTTGGTTAATACTTTTCCTATCTGGCTAACAACCTTTCCTTGTTTGCATGCTTGTGGCCGAACTATTTCTGCCTTTGGCCGACATTTTTCACATTTGGCTAACAGATTTTTTTTCCTACTTGACCAAGGTTTCTTCCATTTGGCTAACAAAGTTTCCTAGTTTTCATAAGTTTTGTTGAGATGTTACTATATTTGGTCTAACTTTTTCTCCTTTGGTTGAGAATTTTCCTTCTTTTTATAAGTTTGGATGAGATATTTCTCTCTTAGTGTGATTTTTTTTTTTTTTTTTTACATTTGGCTATCACATTTTCTTACTTGGTTAATACTTTTCCTATCTGGCTAACAACCTTTCCTTGTTTGCATGCTTGTGGCCGAACTATTTCTGCCTTTGGCCGACATTTTTCACATTTGGCTAACAGATTTTCCTACTTGAACAAGGTTTTTATTCTCGTTGGCTAACAAAGTTTCCTAGTTTTCATAAGTTTGGTTGAGATGTTACTATATTTGGTCTAACTTTTTCTCATTTGGTTGAGAATTTTCCTTCTTTTTATAAGTTTGGATGAGATATTTCTCTCTTTGTCTGATATTTTTCCCCCTTTGGGTATCACATTTTCTTACTTGGGTAATATTTTTACTATCTGGCTAACAACTTTTCCTTGTTTGCATACGTGCGGAGGAGGTATTTCTGTATTTGGCCGACATTTTTTACATTTGGCTAACAGATTTTCCTACTTGAACAAGGTTTTTATTCTCGTTGGCTAACAAAGTTTCGTAGTTTTCATAAGTTTGTTTGAGATGTTACTATATTTGGTCTAACTTTTTCTCATTTGGTTGAGAATTTTCCTTCTTTTTATAAGTTTGGATGAGATATTTCTCTCTTTGTCTGATATTTTTCCCCCTTTGGGTATCACATTTTCTTACTTGGTTAATACTTTTCCTATCTGGCTAACAACCTTTCCTTGTTTGCATACGTGTGGTCGAACTATTTCTGCATTTGGCCGACATTTTTCACAATTGGTTAACAGATTTTTCCTACTTGACCAAGGTTTCTTCCATTTGGCTAACAAAGTTTCGTAGTTTTCATAAGCTTGAGCGATGTATTTCGTTATGTGGTCATTATTTTTCCTCTTTGAGTAACACATTTCCCTAGTTGGTCAATATATTTCCCGTTTGGTTATCAATTTTCCTATTTTTTATATGTTTGGTTGAAATATTTCTGTATTTGGCCTAACTTTTTCCCATTTGGCACATAGTTCTCCTACTTTTTATAAGTCTGGCCGAGATATTCCTCTCTTTGGGTGATATTTTTTTTTTTTTACATTTGGCTATCAAATTTTCCTACTTGGGCAATATTTTTCCTATCTGGCTAACAACCTTTCCTTGTTTGCATACGTGCGGACGAGGTATTTCTGTATTTGGCCGACATTTTTTACATTTGGCTAACAGATTTTCCTACTTGACCTAGGTTTTTTTCGCTTTGGCTAACAAAGTTTCCTACTTTTCATAAGTTTGGTTGCGATGTTACTATACTTGGTCTAACTTTTTCTCATTTGGTTGAGAATTTTCATTCTTTTTATAAGTTGGAACGAGATATTCATCTCTTTGGATTATATTTTTTCACTTATGGCTCTCAAATTTCCCTACTTGGGCAATATTTTATCCTGTTCGACTAACAAATTTTCCTAGTTTGCATACGTGTGGACGAACTATTTCTGTATTTGGCCGACATCTTTTACATTTGGCTAACAGATTTTCCTACTTGACCTAGGTTTTTTCGCTTTGGCTAACAAAGTTTCCTACTTTTCATAAGTTTGGTTGCGATGTTACTATACTTGGTCTAACTTTTTCTCATTTGGTTGAGAATTTTCCTTCTTTTTATAAGTTGGAATGAGATATTCCTCTCTTTGGATTATATTTTTTCACTTATGGCTCTCAAATTTCCCTACTTGGTCAATATATGTCCCGTTCGACTAACAAATTTTCCTAGTTTGCGTACATGTGGACGAACTATTTCTGTATTTGGCCGACATTTTTCACATTTGGGTCGGTGCCTTATCATCCTATATGTTTATTTGAGTGAGCCTATTGTGAAGTTAGTGAGCGCCTATTTGTCGACCATGATGGAATGGACAACCGATGACCTCATAAGTTTTGTACGTTACACTGTATTCGACGCCATTTTGCCTTGTCGTTGCCTTTTAAGTGGCGTATCGATGTTTGCTCGTAATGGGCATGCACCCCGGATGCTGTCGCTTTGAGAAATGATCGATATCTCACAATGAGCCTTTTTCGTGGCACTGGAGACACTATCAATAAGCTGATAGAGTGGTGGGTTATGACGTCATCACCTCTTAGAACTATAAAATACAGATATTTCAGTAACACCTTACATGGCATACAACACAAACTAGCTTTATACTACATACGATATACAAATACTTAGTGAAACAACAAGCACCCTCGCTATTCTACTACTCCTACTATTACCACCACCACCACCACCACCACCACAACCGCTACTACTACTACTACTACTACTACTACTACTACTACTACTACTACTACTACTACTACTACTACTACTACTACTACCACCACTACTACTATTACCAATATTATTACTATTTGTATCCATGGTGTCGGAGATCATAGTTTATGGAGTGTCATACTGACCAATGTCAGGCGATAAGTCTCTTGCTGATGTTGGTGACTATTACTACTGGTGCTATTGGTACTATGAGTACCACCATTACATGAAGGTAATGCCGTTAATTGGGGATTTCTGTATTGTGAGTCAACCCCGGAATTGTTCAATGGTGTTGGAGATCGCAATGTGTGGGTGGTACGTCCGTTGGTAAGGCACATGATGATGATGATAATTAGTACTATTGTTGGTATTGCTACTACTGGTACTACTACTACCGTTATAAATATCACCTAACATGCCCCTTGATAATGATGACTAACATTACTAAGAAACAACTCTACTATTATTACTATACAACCACGCCAATTATAGACAATAGCGATAAACGTATTAGAACCTACTCGCCCTGATCAGCGACATCCTTCCCAGAGCAGACAGTTTGATACTTCATGACTGAGACACCCCAACCTCTAGACCTAACAACTTGACCACCTCTTGATCATCACCATGTCACTACACCTACTCTCCTCTACAATTTATGTGGTCACTCGACCACTGGACCACCGCTTGACCACCACTTGACGACTACTTGACTACATTTTGATCATCTTCGTGTCACTACACGTACTCTTCCCATCAATTTAAGGGGTAACTTGACCACTTGACCACCCCTTGACCACTCCTTGACCACTACTTGACCACCTCTTGATCATCACCACATCACTAACTGTACCCTCCCATACAATTTAGGGGGTCATTTAACCACTTGACCACCCCTTGACCACCTCTTGACCACTACTTGACCACCTCACGATCATCACCAACTTACTACACTCACTTTCCCTGACAATTTAAGGGGTCACTCGACCACTTGACCACATCTTGACCACCACTTGACCACACCCTGACCACCACTTGACCACCTCTTGATCATCACCACGTCACTACACGTACTCTCCCCAACAATTTAAGGGGTCATTTAACCACTTGACCACCCCTTGACCACCGCTTGACCACCTCTTGACCACTAATTTACCACCCTTTAATCATCACCATATCATTACAACTACTTTCCCCGACAATTTAAGTGGTCACTCGACCACTTGACCACTGCTTGACCACTAATTTACCACCCTTTAATCATCACCATATCATTACAACTACTTTCCACTAAAATTTTCCTCACTTGACCACCACTTGACCACTGCTTGACCACTGCTTGACCACTAATTTACCACCCTTTAATCATCACCATATCACTACACCTACTTTCCCCGACAATTTAAGTGGTCACTCGACCACTTGACCACATCTTGACCACCACTTGACCACACCCTGACCACCACTTGACCACTGCTTGACCACGTCATCGCACACTTTAACCATCACCACGTCACTACACGTACCATCCCATACAATTTAAGGGGTTACTCCACCGCTTGACCACCTCTTGACCACCTCTTGACCACTACTTGACCACGTCATCGCACACCCTTACCTATAAGCGGTCACTTACTATGTGTTTTTTTTTCCCTTCTATATATATATTTTATTAACATTATTATGTACCTTACTTGAGTCGTTTGTTTTCTTTATTGATGTTTTATGTCGTATTTTTTATGTCGTACCTACAATTACTTGACCACGCACGCCACCTATGATGAGTCACTAGACCACGTCACCTCTGATGAGTCACTTCGCAACGCCTACTTTTTGGGGAAAAAAGAGTTATCGCCCTTTGTGGTAGAATATCGATTTATACCACAAAAGCACTGGCTTTCCTCCTCTTACCACTACTAACGTCATCCGTACCTCAAATATAACTTTAGCTCGTACAGATATTTTACACGGATTTTATTTCAGGCAAGCCTGACACTCGTACATTCGCGACAAGGTGTTATCTGCCTGTCAAATCAATACACTGATCGCCACACAATATATATATATATATATATATATATATATATATATATATATATATATATATATATATATATATATATATATATATATATATATATATATCATCAAACATGATCACTCTCTCTTTTAAGATCGCATGCGTTCACAACAATAGATAATGGCTTCAGAAAAACACCACGTCCAGTCGGAAAGCCGTCTCGTCGCTGTCTGAAGCAGCTCAATCTGTCGCTTGCCTACGTGGTCAACATCCCTCGTGCGGTCAGCAACTCTGCGTGCTGTTCTGTTTGCACGTAGTACTGTCGTCTTAGTACTGGTTACCTCCTACAGTTCTATTACTGTTTACGTCGTCACGGTATTCCCCGTGACCTAATGTACCCATCCTCTGTTCCCGGGGTTGGTCCCTCTGTTGTCCTAAATATGACACGTTAGTGTCCCCACCCGAGTCTGGTCTTATAACTGTCCTTAAGTCCTAGCTTGGGTGCTGTCTCTATTCTGTCTATACTTGTCTATACCTTTATAGAGGTCCTGTCTCTCTGTCCTCTCAGTCCTTGCCCCTCTTCTGTCACTAGTCTGTTCTACTAGAATCTAACACATTGACAATGGGTCGGCACAAAATGCTGTTCGAAATGGAGGAGCGGGAGTGTACATAGAATACCAATATAGTACTAGGGACACAGCTAGAGTACCGGCAGGAAAGTACTGCCATAACTACGATGCTGAAATTGAGGCAATCAAGATAGCAATAGAGAAATTAATAAATACCAGCAATGGTACACAACCTGTGGTGCTATTGACAGATGCAAAATCAGTACTCGAGGCGCTCCTGTCTGGGAAATTGCCAGTACTAAGGACACTACTTTCTGAACTTAGCAGTCAGCATAAGGTCACCATACAGTGGATACCATCCCACTGTGGAGTACCCGGAAACGACATAGCTGATCAATTGGCTAAGGAAGGAGCCAAAGAATAACAGCCTGATGTGCCCGTTACATACCACCAAAAGAAAAGAATGATCAAATCAGTCAGAAAGTCACAAAAACCTGCTCAAGATGAATACCACGGTATGGACAGACCTGAACAAGTCATTATTCTGCGCCTCAGAACGGGACACAATAGATTATGCAACCACATGTATACAAAATTCAAGATTGGTGAATCAGCCATGTGCACATGTGGATTGACCTCGCAGACAGCAGAGCACACACTCCAAGACTGCCCAAAATATAACATATCTAGGCAAACCTTCTGGCCTACAGAGACGACAGTGGAAGATAAACTCTATGGACCGCTGTGAGAACTGAAAAAGATAGTTAAATTCATACAAGAGACAAACAACATTGCAGTTGTAGACATATTTCAAGCGAACGAAAGTAGAATATAGATAGATAGATAGATAGATAGACAGATAGATAGATAGATATATAGATAGACAGATAGATAGATAGATAGATAGATAGATAGATAGATAGACAGATAGATAGATAGATAGATAGACAGACAGATAGATAGATAGATAGATAGATAGATAGATAGATAGATAGATAGACAGACAGATAGATAGATAGATAGATAGATAGATAGATAGATAGATAGATAGATAGATAGATAGATAGGATTATAACTGTAGCAGAATTGGTGATGACAAGCACATACAAACCTACATATAAAAACACACACGTTTACACCCTCATATAAACTTACACAACACAAACAAACCGAATTCATGCACACACAGACTTGCATACACACTCACGCATCCACAGACTGTCACACAATGATTTTGTAGGACTACAGGTCCTGTGGCTGCTTCATTTCCTGTGGGGACAGTCACCTAGCTAATAATGGTGCAATACTTGCTAGGTTTGCTTCATTATTCGTCAGTGACAGCAGATTAAAAATGCTGCCGCGGAATTTAAAGAACTGTGAACATAGATCGCCAGCAGTACCTGGTCTAGAATACAGACAAAAGTTGCAACTCGTGGGCGAGTGAGGTTCTGGAATGTTCGGGAATAATCGGTGAGATTCGTGAGTTTCCGGCTGGGCAGTGATTGGCTGACGACGACATGACAGTGACTGCTGCTGGCTGCTGGAGCAAGAAGGTTGTTTAGTTTGTTGTTGAAGTGTTGTTGTTGGATTCTGCTGGAGATCTGTGGACCCTAGCCGACCGTTGTGTGTTGGATTTTCACATTTATTTCAGGGATTTCTGTGAGTGTGTCACAATTGTTAACCGCGACAAGAACTTAGAATGGGTAAAGATTACTACAAAGTTCTGGGCATCGCCAAAGGCGCCACGGAGGATGAGATCAAGAAGGCCTATCGTAAAATGGCTTTAAAATACCACCCCGACAAAAACAAATCGCCAGGGGCTGAGGAGAAGTTCAAGGAAATAGCCGAGGCCTATGATGTACTGAGTGATGCACAAAAGAAAGAAGTCTTTGACAAGTACGGCGAGGAAGGTTTGAAGGGAGGAATGGGAGGAGGTGGAGGTGGAGGCAGCTCGGGACCAGGGATGGGTCGCTCTGGCAGCCACACGTACTCCTTCCACGGAGACCCGCACGAAACGTTCCGCATGTTTTTTGGCAATGAAAATCCATTCCAGTCATTTTTTGGGGGTGGCCACCCCGGAGGCAGGCCTTCAGTGTTCCAGTTCCAGTCCGGCAGAGGTATGGGCATGGGAGAGACGGACCTGGACGACCCGTTCGCTGGCCAGCAGAGGCACGGTACCCGGCGCAAGTACCAGGACCCGGCCGTGGTCAAAGACCTGCCCGTGTCCCTGGAGGAACTCTTGACTGGCACCACCAAGAAGATGAAGATCACCCGCAAGGTTCTCAACCATGATGGGCGGACAACAAGAGCCGAAGACAAAATTCTCACCATTGATGTCAAACCAGGTTGGAAGGCCGGAACCAAAATCACATTTCCCAAAGAAGGTGACCAGACTCCACATAATGTAGCTGCAGATGTTGTGTTTGTCATCAGAGACAAGCCACACCCACTGTTTGTTCGAGATGGCAGTGAAATCAGGTACAAGTCTCGCATCTCCCTGCGCGATGCCCTCTGTGGCACAACCATACAGGTGCCAACACTGACCAGCCGCAAGATCCCCCTGACACTGACAGAAGTTGTCAAACCAAACACCGTTAAAAGAATACAAGGAGAAGGGCTGCCATTGTCCAAGAATCCGTCTCAACGCGGTGACCTGGTGGTTGAGTTCAACATCGTGTTTCCTAACAGTATACCACAGTCAGCCAAGGAAACTCTCAGAGATTGTATTCCCCAATCATAAAGTGCCTTATCACACACTCTCCAGATAATATATCAGTCTTGTATTTGGTTTGAAGTTGCTGAATATTGTTCTGTAGCCGGCTTTGAAGCAATTCTGTAACTAGTTGTACATAATTAACACTTTATATCTTGGAATATCTGGCGCTATTATTATAAACTTGTACATAGTTATGATATGTTAGAACATCTGGCGAAACTATTATAAACTTGTACACAGTTATGACATATGTTGGAATGCCTGCCGCTATTATAAACTTGTACACAGTTATGTTATATGTTGGAATACCTGGCACTACTAATATAAACTTGTACACAGTTATGACATGATATGTTGGAATACCTGGCGCTACTATTATAAACTTGTACACAGTTATGACATGATATGTTGGAGTACCTGGCGCTACTATTATAAACTTGTACACAGTTATGACATGATATGTTGGAATATCTGGCACTACTATTATAAACTTGTACACAGTTATGGCATATGTTGGAATGCCTGTCGCTATTATAAACTTGTACACAGTTATGTTATATGTTGGAATACCTGGCACTACTATTATAAACTTGTACACAGTTATGTTATATGTTGGAATACCTGGCACTAGCATTATAAACTTGTACACAGTTATGTCATATGTTGGAACGCCTTGGTTTACTATCCCCATGTGAAAACTGAACATAGTCTATGGCCTGCTAATCAGAGAAGCAACAAGTGAGCACATCAGGCACCTCACCACAAATTGGTATCTACATTTTCACATCAACCTCTTACACTTGTGTGTGCCGGGCCACATGTCACATGTGCCTGTACACTTGTGGGTGCTGGGCCAAATGTCACATGTCTGTAGTGCTGTTATTATTTGTCCTGTTAACTGATTTCAGCGCCAATCAAAAAGTAGTTTTGACCAAACACGGTGCACAATGACATGACCAAATGTTATCATGTAATCTCCATCCACTGAGAGCATTACAATTGTGGAAGATACCACAAAACAAGACAAATAACAGTGATATATCGTCCTTCTGTCCAAATGCCAAGTCACATTTGGCAATATATTATCCTGCTAAAATGGATCAGTTAATCTGTCTCATGAAAATGAATTTAACAACTGAATATTTCTTCTTCTTAAAGTCTGTGCTGTGTTGTGTTGGTGATAATGTCTGTCCACAGTCTTCTGTCTCATGTACTTCCAATCTTAAAGTCTGTACTGTGTGCAGGGCCGGATTAAGCCATCTTGGTGCCCTAGGCACAAACCCACATGGGTGCCCCCTACTGCCCCGGGCCCCCGATCCTCCACTGACTGCTGGTATGTTCAATATTATGCAAAAAACTAACAAAGAAAAACAGTTGTGAAATGTAAACACATGTTTGTACTACTATCACTCATATAAAACCTACAATAGGGTATTTCTGTATTAAAATTAATAGTTAATTAATTTTGTGATAATAGTAGACATAAATACTGTAACTCTTTTGATAGATAAGAAAGTCAGAGAGAGCACACATTTATATTTTAAAGTTCTTTTTTCTAGATTTACGTCTGGCAAAGTTTTTGAGTACATCATCAAAGTTAATTTTGCGCAACAAGTCTGCCTCAATCATCAGCAAAGATAAGGAATCATGCCTTTCTTGTTTCATTGTCATCTACTTGGATTTTTTGTACGTTTCAACTGAGAAAAAGAGCGCTCAGTTGAACAGTTTGTAACCATTAATGTTAAAAATATGCGCAAGGCGATTTCTACATTTGGAAAAGCACACTCGATGTTGTCTCTATTACTTTGTAGAGTTCTGCATGACTGAACGTGTTGTTGTCAGATTTTGATGCACGAAACTTGTGGCGAATATATGAGTGGAACTGTTGTAGTTCAGTATATAAATTATTGTTCAGATCTTCAGGATAAGCATTTATTAGTCCTTCACAACACTGAGATGTTTGTGGTACATCGACCAAACAAGAAAATCGAACTGCTAGATCATTATATACCTGTCCTCGTCTACTCATCTCTGTCTCAAGTTTGTCAACAATGGTGTAGAAAGCAGATATACGAAATTTGTCTCTGGCATTCTGAGATACCTCAGGGGCATCACCATCAATGACCACTGTCTTTCGTTTACGATTACGGGTCAAAGTTGACTTATAATCCACACCTGGTGTTATTTCTTTTGCAGCTTCTTCAAATCTTTCAAATTCATTCCTAGATTCATGCAAGTGATCTGCTAGTGAAGAATACAAATCAGCACACGTTTTCAAGTTCACGTGCTCATTTTGTAGAGCTTGACTGACCCTGTGAAAATGTTGTAACACTTCTTCCCAAAAGACAAGCATGAAAGCAAATTCTAATTCTTGCATCTTCTTTGCAATGTTTTCTGCTTCTCTTCTGGTGTCCCCCTTCTGTGACTGGTCTTCTTGTAAACATTCTAACGCTTCTATAATCTGAGGATGAGACATTAGAATGGTTTCAGTTGCAACAGCATGTGCTTCCCATCTAGTATCAGAAAGGGACTTTACCAGCTTTTCATTCACAAGGCATCCTTTCAGAATCTTCCATCTTTTGGTTGAAGCTGAGAAAAAAGTATAGATCAGTTGCACTGTATGGAAGAAGTTTACTGCCTCTAAACAAGAGTCAACGGCACTTCTCCCTACCAGATTTAGTGAATAGGCAGCACAGGGTATGTATATAGCAAACTCATTTTCTTCTAGAATTTTTTTCTGCATGCCCTTGTAGCACCCAGACATATTAGCTGTGAATGTACAGTCATTCAATGACACGTCGACAAATTAGCACTATTCACAATTGTTTTCACTAGCAGACCAAAACGGAAGTGAATTTGTCGCTACGCATTAGTGCGTTACGTAGCACAAACATATCCCAGAAAAGTCAAAAAATAGCACCAAAAAACCTTGAAGAAAAATAACAAAAAATAGCAAAAAAAACTGGGTGGGGGATATTTTACTTCCGGGTTGTGGGACCAAGGTTAAATAATGTGCGATTCAATATTACATTTGCGATTTGCTTATGCCATGCAATTACGCTACCGGGACAATATACACATTTTTCTTGAAGACTTGTGGTGCCCCCCCAAATGCTTGGTGCCCTAGGCACGTGCCTTGTTTGCCTAATGGTTAATCCATCCCTGACTGTGTGGTGTTGGTGATCATGTCTGTTCACAGCCTTCTGCCTCGTGTACTTCCAATCATTTCTGATACTGAGGTTCCTCAATCGCATAATGTCTGACTGATCTTCTCTCTGGCTTCTTCTGCCTCTCCTAACCTCCAACTTTACCATTGTGAGGATATACTTGCAGCTTTCCCCATCTCATGACATGCCCAAAGAATGTCTTCTTTTGATAAGAGTAACCAGTTGTCTTTGTGAGTTCACTTCTTTCAAGACATCTTCATTATGCATTTCATGTGTTCTCATCAAATCACATCTCTGCAGTTTCCACATCATTCCTCACTTGTCTGCTGATTGTCCATAATTCTCTTCTGTACAATAGGATTGGCTCAATAGAGCTCTGAAGTACTCTTGTCCTTACATTGATTGACACAGAAACATTGCAGAGAATATTCTCCATCTTGTGAAATGTCGCCTGTGCTTGGGTTATTCTATATGTAGTTTTTAGGGGATATTTCAACTGCAAAATATTTGTATGCCTTTCTGCTGTCAAATATGCAATGTTATAAACAGCACTGTAACTTGTAACAATCTACTGTATACTGTAGTATGTTTATAAAAGTGCTGACAATTTACTATATACTCTACTGGCTTTGTAGCTTTTGTAACATGTACCATTTACTGTACTGTTTGTAACAAAAACTGAAACTCAATAAATTGTGGCGTGGGACAGACACACATTTGATTTTTAAGAGCATGCATCTTTCCCATTGCAACATACGCCTGCGAGACCTGGACACTTACTAAATAAGCTGAACAGTGCATACAAACCTTTGAATATAAATGTTATAGACGGGTTCTAACAATATCTTGGATATAGAAAAGAACAAATGCATCCATATGATAAGATCTGAATATTGAAGAAGGTTGGCTACTAAAGACAATAAAAGAAAGAAAATTGAAATATTTTGGTCACTTGAAACGTCATAAAAGTTTGGAGAGAACAATAATGGAGGGGTATATGACCAGGAAGAGAGGAAGGCCAAAGAGAAGATGGGTGCAGGATGTGGCAGATGATCTCCAGATGGATGTATCAGACGCGGGACATCTTGCTTATGACCGAGAAGTTTTCCAGAAGGTTGTTATGGGAGCGAGGTTCTGCAAAGGACATGCTACTGAATGAATGAATGTTTGTAACATTTACTGTAACAGTGTTATGTTTGCAACAGTCTGTATACAAAACATGTACTGTAACAGTGTTATGTTTGCAACATTTTATGTAACAGTCTATATACATAACATGTACTGTAACAGTGTTATGTTTGCAACAGTCTGTATACAAAACATGTACTGTAACAGTGTTATGTTTGCAAGATTTTATGTAACAGTCTGTATACATAACATGTACTGTAACAGTGTTATGTTTGCAACAGTCTGTATACAAAACATGTACTGTAACAGTGTTATGTTTGCAACACTTTATGTAACAGTCTGTATACATAACATGTACTGTAACAGTGTTATGTTTGCAACACTTTATGTAACAGTCTGTATACAAAACATGTACTGTAACAGTGTTATGTTTGCAACACTTTATGTAACAGTCTGTATACATAACATGTACTGTAACAGTGTTATGTTTGCAACATTTTATGTAACAGTCTGTATACATAACATGTACTGTAACAGTGTTATGTTTGCAACAGTCTGTATACAAAACATGTACTGTAACAGTGTTATGTTTGCAACACTTTATGTAACAGTCTGTATACAAAACATGTACTGTAACAGTGTTATGTTTGCAACAGTCTGTATACAAAACATGTACTGTAACAGTGTTATGTTTGCAACATTTTATGTAACAGTCTATATACAAAACATGTACTGTAACAGTGTTATGTTTGCAACAGTCTGTATACAAAACATGTACTGTAACAGTGTTATGTTTGCAACATTTTATGTAACAGTCTGTATACATAACATGTACTGTAACAGTGTTATGTTTGCAACAGTCTGTATACAAAACATGTACTGTAACAGTGTTATGTTTGCAACATTTTATGTAACAGTCTGTATACATAACATGTACTGTAACAGTGTTATGTTTGCAACAGTCTGTATACAAAACATGTACTGTAACAGTGTTATGTTTGCAACATTTTATGTAACAGTCTGTATACATAACATGTACTGTAACAGTGTTATGTTTGTAACAGCCTGTATACATAACATGTACTGTAACAGTGTTATGTTTGCAACATTTTATGTAACAGTCTGTATACAAAACATGTACTGTAACAGTGTTATGTTTGTAACAGTCTGTATACATAACATGTACTGTAACAGTGTTATGTTTGTAACAGCCTGTATACATAACATGTACTGTAACAGTGTTATGTTTGCAACATTTTATGTAACAGCCTGTATACATAACATTTACTGTAACAGTGTTATGTTTGTAACAGTCTGTATACATAACATTTACTGTAACAGTGTTATGTTTGCAACAGTCTGTATACAAAACATGTACTGTAACAATGTTATGTTTGCAACACTTTATGTAACAGCCTGTATACATAACATGTACTGTAACAGTGTTATGTTTGTAACATTTTATGTAACAGCCTGTATACATAACATGTACTGTAACAGTGTTATGTTTGTAACATTTTATGTAACAGCCTGTATACATAACATGTACTGTAACAGTGTTATGTTTGTAACATTTTATGTAACAGCCTGTATACATAACATGTACTGTAACAGTGTTATGTTTGCAACACTTTATGTAACAGTCTGTATACAAAACATGTACTGTAACAGTGTTATGTTTGCAACACTTTATGTAACAGTCTGTATACATAACATTTACTGTAACAGTCGATGTCTGTTACCATTGCAACATTTACTGTAACAGTTTTTAAACATATTTATTATATGAGTCTAGCTGTTGCAACAGTTATTGTAACCACTTGTAACATTTATTTTTAAATGTCTGTGTAACTGTTAACAACAGTATAAACAAACTCTGAGGATTGTAACTGAGAGTGTTGAGTTACAACAGATTGCTTGCACTCGTGTTCTTCACCTGAATGTCCTCGTTCAGATCTTGAAACCACTGCCTGTTGCCCATGTCAGTATTCTCTTCAAACGAATCGACATGTTACCATGACAGAATAATGGGAGGGTGTGAAGTAACATGACTGGAAGAAACAACAGGAGCTGGGTGATTGACATATTAATACGGAAGGGAGACAGGAAACAAAGGAAGTGAATTAACATGTTACCATAAGAGGGAGAATAAACAGGGGAGGGGTGAATGAACATGAGTAGGTGGGAAACACAAGGATGAGGCTACATATGTGGGAGGAAATGAACATTTGTATGAAGATACACACACATACTGATTCCACTTAGTGGACCACATCAGGCATGAGCACACTTGTTCAGTGGACCACGTCAGGCATGAGCACACTTGTTCAGTTTCAGTGGACCACATCAGGCATGAGCACATTTCTTCAAGTGGACCACATCAGGCATGAGCACATTTCTTCAAGTGGACCACATCAGGCATGAGTACATTTCTTCAAGTGCACCACGTTAGGCATGAGTACATTTCTTCAAGTGAACCACATCAGGCATGGGCACATTTCTTCAAGTGGACCACATCAGGCATGAGCACACTTGTTCAGTGGACCACGTCAGGCATGAGCACACTTGTTCAGTTTCAGTGGACCACATCAGGCATGAGCACATTTCTTCAAGTGGACCACATCAGGCATGAGCACATTTCTTCAAGTGGACCACATCAGGCATGAGTACATTTCTTCAAGTGCACCACGTTAGGCATGAGCACACTTGTTCAATGGACCATACAGACGTGAGCACACTTGTTCAGTGGATCATACAGGTGTGATCATACTTGTAAACCAAATGTACACATCTCTAGTGGGCGCAGGTAGCCTCACAGAACATGACAGCAAGAGGTGCATGCAGTTGAGACCAGGTGAAACAGAGACACATTCACACAAGAGGAAAGGTATAAACTGGAAATAACCACAAGCTTGCACACAAGGACAAATCAACACAATGTAGCAAGATGATATACTCATTGAAAGAAACCATATTTAGGTGGTCATCTGCAACCTTGACTGCCCCACTTAGGCAGCAGTTTGGCCAACATTTGCAAAACAGATTGAGGCCACATTATTTTCTGTTTGCTTATAACATTTTGTTCCAAATTAGTGGATGCCTAGATGAACTGGTCACCCAGCTAAGTGGAATATATATATATATATGTTTATAAAACACCCAGAATATGTAGTGTGCTATTTCGTGATGTAACTAAATATATCCACATTTGTTGACTCCTGTTTATACGGCCTGAGAGTCTTGTGTACAGAATATTCTCCATGTCTAGCTTCTCAGCCATTCTGTGAATTGGTATGATTGTTAACATGTCTGTGAAGCCTGTGTATGGTATGATTGTTAACATGTCTGTAAAGCTTGTGTATGATTGTCAACATATGTCTATGAACCTGTGTGTATGATTGTCATGTTTTTGAAGCTTGTATGAGTCAATATATGTCTGTGAAGCTTGTGTATGAACGAACAAACGAATTAACAAACAAACTTTATTTTAAAAGGGTAACAAATTGGGCACGCAGGCCTGTCTTACATTCGGCCCTTTCAATCACTCATCTTTCATTCATCAAATGTGCATGTTACATTAACATAAGGGAAAAAAACATTGTCAAATGGATTTTTTAAGCATAAACAATGCATATTACGCATGATACATTCTCATGAGAAAACAAAAAAAAACATCAAATGAAAGTTGTAAACATAAACAGTGCATATTGCAATGTTGTGAGACACATCCCCCATCCACCCTCATATCCCGCAGCCACCAACACATCCCCCACCCACCAAACCTCCCCCACCCACTCACCCTCCCCCACCCACCCACCCACACATACCTCCACGCACTCACACAGAACCAGGCGAACATACATGCTGCCACCCACCCACACACACATCCTCACACACCAAGAAGAAGAAGATGATGAAGATGAAGAAGAAGATGGAGGAGGAGAAGGAGACGAAGAAGAAGAATGATTGTCAAGATGTTTGTGAAGCTTGTGTATGAGTATCAACATATGTCTGTGAACCTTGTGTATGATTGT
The DNA here is from genome assembly GCA_014155875.1 of Cepaea nemoralis. Lineage (NCBI taxonomy): Eukaryota > Metazoa > Mollusca > Gastropoda > Stylommatophora > Helicidae > Cepaea > Cepaea nemoralis. The sequence goes on along the minus strand of JACEFZ010025145.1, from coordinate 210,466 downwards.
CAACATTTTGTGAAGCTTGTGTATGATTAACATGATTGTGAAGCTTGTATATGATTGTCAACATGTCTGTGAATCTCTGTGTTTGTCAACATGTTTGTGAAGCTTGTATGATTCTCAATATGTGTCTGTGAAGCTTGTTTATGAATAAACATTTTGTGAAGCTTGTATATGATTGTCAACATGTCTGTGAATCTCTGTTTGTCAACATGTTTGTGAAGCTTGTGTATGATTGTCAACATGTCTGTGAATCTCTGTGTTTGTCAGCATGTTTGTGAAGCTTGTGTATGGTTGTCAACATGTCTGTGAATCTCTGTGTTTGTCAACATGTTTGTGAAGCTTGCATAGGATTGTCAACATGTTTGTGAAACTTGTGTATGATTGTCAACATGTTGTTTGTGAATCTCTATGTTTGTATATGATTGTTAACACATCTGTGAAGCTGGCATGATTGCAAACATTTCTGTGCACAGTTCACTGTCATGTGATTGTGCTTGTTGGTTATTTGACTGGAAGTTTCCCAGAAGCCTCTCTGAACAGGTTTTTATTGTCTTCCACTACCAAGTTGTCTACCTGTCAACTGGTATCAATGTCATTTGTCAACTGGTATCAATGTCAGTTGTCTACCTGTCAACTGGTATCAATGTCAGTTGTCTACCTGTCAACTGGTATCAATGTCAGTTGTCAACTGGTATTAATGTCTGTTGTCTACCCGTCAACTGGTATCAATGTCAGTTGTCTACCTGTCAACTGGTATCAATGTTAGTTGTCAATATGTCAACTGGTATCAGTGTCAGTTATGAATCTCACAATTGGTATCAATGTCAATTGTCAGTCTGTCAACTGTTGAACAAAGAGCCACAGACAACATATTGCATGATTTATTTCCGGACAGGTTTTGCTGTATCTCGTCTCGTGCATACTGCAGAATAAAACATGAAATTAACAGCTGAATCCTGTTCTGTTGAAATGGTTAATTCGGTTGCATGAATGTGAAATATGCCAGGCCATAAATTATGCAGTCTGTTGTTTGTGTCTTTGTTCAAATGTACAACTGGAAAACACTGCTTTGGATAACTGTCATTGTTGCAGCAGCCATGTGCTAGTGGCCTTTACCTTGGTTGCAGCAGGCGACAGGGTTGTGTAATATATTTTAGCAGTGAGATCATCATTATCATATGTTTTAGCAGGGAGATCATCAACATTATCATATATTTTAGCATAGATCATCAACATTATCATATATTTTAGCAAGAGATCATCCACAGTATCATATACTTTAGCAGAGATCATCAACATTATCATATATTTTAGTAGAGATCATCATCATTATCATATGTTTTAGCAGGGAGATCATCAACATCATATATTTTAGCAGAGAGGTAATCAACATTATCATATATTTTAGCATAGATCATCAACATTATCATATATTTTAGCAGAGATCAACATTACCATATATATTTTAGCAGAGAGAGCAACATTATCATATATTTTAGCAGATACATCAACATTATCATATATTTTAGCAGAGAGATAATCAAAATTATAATATATTTAGCAGAGATCATCAACATTATATATTATAGCGGGGAGATCTTCAAGATATTATTATATATTTTAGAGGAGAGATCATCAACATTATCATATATGTTAGCGGGGTGATCATCAACATTATCATATATGTTAGCGGGGTTAGTTAGTTAGTTATCATCAAGATTATCATATATGTTAGTGGGTGATCATCAACATTATCATATATGTTAGCGGGGTGATCATCAAGATTACCATATATGTTAGCGGGTGATCATCAAGATTACCATATATGTTAGCGGGGTGATCATCAACATTATCATATATGTTAGCGGGGTGATCATCAACATTATCATATATGTTAGCGGGGTGATCATCAACATTATCATATATGTTAGCGGGGTGATCATCAACATTATCATGTATGTTAGCAGGGTGATCATCAACATTATCATATATGTTAGCGGGGTGATCATCAACATTATCATATATGTTAGCGGGGTGATCATCAACATTATCATATATGTTAGCAGGGTGATCATCAACATTATCATGTATGTTAGCGGGGTGATCATCAACATTATCATATATGTTAGCGGGGTGATCATCAACATTATCATATATGTTAGCAGGGTGATCATCAACATTATCATATATGTTAGCGGAGTGATCATCAACATTATCATATATGTTAGCGGGGTGATCATCAACATTATCATAAATGTTAGCGGGGTGATCATCAAGATTATATATGTTAGCGGGGTGATCATCAACATTATCATATAATGTTAGCGGGGTGATCATCAACATTATCATATATGTTAGCGGGGTGATCATCAACATTATCATATATGTTAGTGGGGTGATCATCAACATTATCATATATGTTAGCGGGGTGATCATCAACATTCATATATGTTAGCGGGGTGATCATCAATATTACCATATATGTTAGCGGGGTGATCAACAACATTATCATATATGTTAGCGGGGTGATCATCAAGATTGCCATATATGTTAGCGGGGTGATCATCAACATTATCTGCCATATATGTTAGCGGGGTGATCATCAACATTATCATATGTTAGCAGGGTGATTATCAAGATTATCATATATGTCAGCGGGGTGATCATCAAGATTCCCATATATGTTAGCGGGGTGATCATCAAGATTACCATACATGTTAGCGGGGTGATCATCAACATTATCATATATGTTAGCGGGGTGATCATCAACATTATCGTATATGTTAGCGGGGTGATCATCAACATTATCATATATGTTAGCGGGGTGATCATCAACATTACCATATATGTTCGCGGGGTGATCATCAAGATTGCCATATATGTTAGCGGGGTGATCATCATTATCATATATGTTAGTGGGGTGATCATCAACATTATCATATATGTTAGCGGGGTGATCATCAACATTATCATATATGTTAGCGGGGTGATCATCAACATTATCATATATGTTCGCAGGGTGATCATCAAGATTATTATATATGTTAGCGGGGTGATCATCAAGATTATCATATATGTTAGCGGGGTGATCATCAACATTATCATATATGTTAGCGGGGTGATCATCAACATTATCATATAATGTTAGCGGGGTGATCATCAACATTATCATATATGTTAGCGGGGTGATCATCAACATTATCATATATGTTAGCGGGGTGATCATCAACATTGCCATATATGTTAGCGGGGTGATCATCAACATTGCCATATATGTTAGCGGGGTGATCATCAACATTATCATATATGTTAGCGGGGTGATCATCAACATTACCATATATGTTAGCGGGGTGATCAACATCATCATCATATATGTTAGCGGGGTGATCATCAACATTATCATATATGTTAGCGGGGTGATCATCAACATTATCATATATGTTAGCGGGGTGATCATCAAGATTATCATATATGTTAGCGGGGTGATCATCAACATTATCATATATGTTAGCGGGGTGATCATCAACATCATATATGTTAGCGGGGTGATCATCAAGATTATCATATATGTTAGTGGGGTGATCATCAAGATTATCATATATGTCAGCGGGGTGATCATCAAGATTATCATATATGTTAGTGGGGTGATCATCAAGATTTTCATATGTTAGCGGGGTGATCATCAAGATTATCATATATGTTAGCGGGGTGATCATGAAGATTATCAGTGAACTTGTATTTAGTCAACTGGCTGAGACAATGATATGTATGTTGGTGTTGCGTTCCTTGTACTGTCATTGTTGATGGTCACCAGCCATCTAGTGCCATGTGTATATTTGCTATATAGACAGTCTTTCCCAGTACAAAATGCCTTGATGAAATAATCCATGTCCTGACTGCTTCCTGTCTTAGAATGACAGGCTGAATTTATTTCACAATTGCCCCTTTCCCATGACTTTGTGCATTAAACAAATTATCTAATCAGTGCACCACATTTGCTTCTGTCATTTATTTGTTTGTTTCTTGTCTTCTCATTTGAACCTGTTATGTGTCTTCTGTTTCTTTGAAAAATCCTGTTTGTTTTGTGTATCTTATTACTTGGCCACTGTTTATTCTGTGTATTGTATTACATCTTTTTTAAATTCTGTGTATCCTATGTCTTTAAAAATTATGTGTATCCTGTTATTTCTTTTTTAATTCTGTGATTCCTATTACATATCCTGTTTATACTGTATATCCTGTTATGTCCTCTGTTTATTCTGTGTATCCTGTTACATGTCCTCTGTTGTGTGTATCCTATTACATGTCTGTAAAAAAATTCTATATATCCTATTACATGTCCTCTGTTCTGTGTATCCTATTACATTTTCTGTGTATCCTGTTACATGTCCTACATATCCTGTTTATTCTGTGTATCCTATTACATGTACTCTATCATGTATATCCTATTACATGCCCTCTATTCTGTGTACCCTGTTACATGCCCTCTGTTTATCCTGTTACAAGCCATCTGATTATTCTGTGTACCCTATTACATGTCCTATTTATTCTGTATATCCTGTTATATGCCATCTGTTTATTCTGTGTATCCTATTAATGTTCTGTATATCCTGTCAATGTCATCTGTTTATTCTGTGTATCCTATTTACATGCCCTGTTTATTCTGTTACATGTCCTCTATTTGTTGTGTGTATCCTGTTACATGCCCTCTGTTTATTCTGTATATCCTGTTACATGCCATCTGTTTATTCTGTATATCCTGTTACATGCCATCTGTTTATTCTGTGTACCCTATTACATGTCCTGTTTATTCTGTATATCCTGTTACATGCCATCTGTTTATTCTGTGTACCCTATTACATGTCCTCTGTTTATTCTGTATATCCTATTACATGCCCTCTGTTTATTCTTTATATCCTGTTACATGTCATCTATTTATCCTGTTACTTCTGTATATCCTGTTTATTCTGTGTATCCTATTACATGTCCTGTTTATTGTGTATATCCTGTTACATGCCATCTGTTTATTCTGTGTGCCCTATTACATGCCCTCTGTTTATTCTGTATATCCTATTACATGCACTCTGTTTATTCTGTATATCCTGTTACATGCCCTCTGAAAATTCTTTATATCCTGTTAATGTCATCGGTTTATTATGTGTATCCTATTACATGTCCTGTTTATTCTGTATATCCTGTTACATGTCATCTGTTTATTCTTTGTATCCTATTTACATGCCCTGTTTATTCTTTTTCATGTCCTCTATTTGTTGTGTGTATCCTATTACATGCCCTCTGTTTATTCTGTGTATCCTATTACATACCCTCTGTTTATTTTTTATATCCTGTTACATGTCATCTGTTTATCCTGTTACTTCTGTATATCCTGTTTATCCTATTACATGTCCTGTTTATTCTGTGTATCCTATTACATGTCCTGTTTATTGTGTATATCCTGTTACATGTCATCTGTTACATGTCCTTTATTTGTTGTGTGTACCCTATTACATGTCCTCTAGTCTGTATATCCTATTACATGTCCTGTTTATTCTGTTACATGTCCTCTATTTGTTGAGTGTATCCCACGACATGTCGCCTAAGTGTGTGTGTCCTGTAGAAGAATGATGAGACGTGGTTCCAGCCAGGAGGAGGGGTATGAAAGGACAAATCCTACAACCAGCGTGTTACTGGGATAATCAGCGTGTTACTGGGACAACCAGCACCTACAGCTGGGTACATTTACTGAGGCTGATGGGGTAGTCATGACACACGTCTGCAATACTGGCATGTTCATTCTTAGAAACCAAGATGTTATTTGGAGGAAGGGTGAGGAAGAAATAACAGAGAGGGAGACTACCTAGGCAGAGACAACAATCTGTGCCCACCTGTCACTTCCCTGATAGGTTCCACGAATAGATGTGCAAACACCGAGCGTGATCAGCTGGTTGAGGACGAGTCAACACCACCGACTGTGTCAATGTTCACATGGCCAGGTGGGGAATGTGCCCCTGTGACAAACTCCATCTCCAAGCCTAAGATCTATTTGCCAGCTTTTCCCAAAATAAACACATGGCTAAATGATCAGGTGCCGCATCAGCACAGTCACCAGATGTTGGTCTCGGGTTCCATCCTCATGAGGCTAGATTCACATTTGTCAAACATTGACTAGGGCTGCCCAGCCTAAAGTTGCGACCAGGATATATCTTGGGAACTAAAGGCGGCCGCAGGTCTACACAAATCTGCTTCTATCTCCCAAACACATCATTTATTGATTTAACCAAGCTGACACTCACCATTTAGTGATTTAACCAAACGGACACTTATCATTTATTGATTTAACCAAACGGACACTTATCATTTATTGATTTAAACAAACTGACTCATTTATTGATTTAAGCAAGCTGACACTCACCATTGATTGATTTAACCAAACAGACACTCATCATTTATTGATTTAAACAAACTGACTCATCATTTATTGATTTAACCAAACAGACACTCATCATTTATTGATTTAAACAAACTGACTCATCATTTATTGATGTAATTAAATGGATACTCATCATTTATTGATTTAACCAAACACTCATCATTTATTGATTTAACTAAACTGACACTCAATATTTATTGATTTAACAAAATTGACACTCATTATTTTTGTTAATAAATGATGAGTGTCAAGTTGAACGTGTTGTGTCAGTCATGTGATCATGCTGAGTCGGCAAATTATAAATATTCATTGAAAACAGTTCTCACAATGATGGAGGACATAACCCTAAGATGGCTACTCTCCCATTTCAATGTAGAGGACAATAAAAAGGCAGCCAAAACAAGGGACTCAACAATCCCAAACTGGGACATTATGAGTATCAGCTTGATTAAATCAATCAATGACGAAAGTGTAAACTGACACTCATTATTTATTTATTTAATCAAACTGACACTCATCATTTATTGATTTAACTAAACTGACACTCATTATTTATTTATTTAACCAAACTGACAATCATTATTTATTGATGTAATCAAACTGACACTCATCATTTATTGATTTAACCATACATACACACTCATCATTTATTAATTTAACCATACATACACACTCACCATTTATTGATTTAACCATACATACACACTCATCATTTATTGATGTAACCAAACATATTCATCATTTATTGATGTAACGAAACTGATACTCATCATTTATTGATGTAACCAAACTGATACTCATCATTTATTGATGTAACCATACATACACACTCATCATTTATTGATTTAACCAAACTGACATTCATCATTTATTGATTTAACCATACACACACACTCACCATTTTTTGATGTAACCAAACTGACTCATCATTGATTGATTTAACCATACATACACACTCATCATTTATTGATTTAACCAACTTGACACTCATCATTTGTTGATCAAACCCAGTCACCATGGCACACATCTAAAATATGCTGACTCGACACAATCAACTTGGCACTTATCATTTATTAACTCGACCAAAGTGACACTTATCATTGATTAACTCAACCAAAGTGACACATCATTTATTGACATAACCAAAGTGACACTTATTGATTGACTCAAGCAAAGTGACAGTTGATCAAACCCAGACAGATACCTAAAATCTGCCGACTTGACATGTTCAAACGTATCCACAAATGTCATGAAGAGATTGCCATGTTCTATCCTAGGACTAATTCTGCCGCATTCCTTCTCCGAATCATTAAACTGTTTTTCTCTGTTCCTCGTGTGACTTGTGATGAAATATGAAAGTAATGGCCGACTGCCAAGCTCCCTTCAGCACGACATCGGCCAATCCTTTCTTGTCGGCCGCATGGTTCCACTGAGACAGGTCAGAGTTGCAGTCGCTGTCGTCAGGCGGTGGCTTCACTTGTATGCTGTTCACGCAGCGGCGACATTTGAACCTGTCATTACAGACAACAAATAATGCTGATGACAACTAAAATATACGTACACAAATGTCAGAACATTTGACATGAAACGTGTACTCAAGAAGTGAACTGAAATGTATGAGGGTAAGTTAATAAGTAAGTCACAAATAGCTGTAGAAAAATAACTTACCATGATAATAAATTGAAACCAGTTTATTTTTATACATACATTGTCCCTTTATTTCTCAACATAATTGCCACCAACATTGATGCATTTATCCCATCATTTTATCAGTTCTCCTAAACCGGCTGTATAGAACTGTGTGCTTTGTTTTCATTCACCTGCCATCCCACAGAACTGTGACTTACTTATTGACTCACCGTCGTAACTTTTTCTACCCAACTATGCACCGCTTAACTGGAAATCGCTAGGAGCTAAGTCTCCGTCTGGGTGCATGGACTTCAGAGCCACATATTTTAATCCCGGGACTGCCACAGGGATCTGCAATCTCACCGGTGCCCTTTAGTGTGCATACGAGCAAGATTGCAAACCTAGAAGCACCAGGGGTTGGAAGGATACTAACATTTGCAGATGATATTCTTGCATATAGGCAGGGGAGAGATAGGGAGCAAACAGCCCAGGAGCTACAGGCAACAGTAGATAAAGTGATTGACTGGTGCACTGAAATGAGTGCTGTCATCCACCCGGAAAAGGCGGCTGTTTTGTTGTTCTCTCTGGACAACAGGATTGTGAGTGCTGACGTCCCAAGCCTCACGATAGATGGTAGAAGCATCAACAGAGAGAACAAACTGAAGTATCTGGGAATCACATTTGACAGGAGTCTGTCCTTCAAGGACCATGTGGAGACGGTTGTGACAAGATCTCAAAAAGGACTCAATGCACTTAAAACTATGGCTGCAATGGACACAGAGCAGAGAATACTCTTCACACTATGCCAGCACTTGATCCTCTCAGTGATTGATTATGGACTAGGACTGCTCACTGTCTCAAAGAGTCAGCTGGTGAAATTAGAGCACATACAGAACAAAGCTATACGGGTCATTCTGGGATGCACCAGAGACACCCCAGTAGTCTGTATGCATTACATCCTTGGTCTGCTGACTGTTGCTGGTAGGCACAAGGTGATGCAGGCGAAGGCATACCTCAGAGTAGCTGCAGACACAGATCACCCGTTGCATGAGGCGCTGGACGTAGTTAAGGGTCAGAGACTGATAAGAGGAAAATCATAGATGGCTCAGGCGGAGGATATGATTAGACAGGTGTGCATCTTGGAGAACATTAGGTGAGGAGAGGAGTGGGTCAGAGTGCCAGCGGAGCAGTCAGCAGGGGCCACAGTAGTGGAAATCCAGCAACTAATTCAGGATAATGCTCACCCGGGTGATATGATTACACAGATGGTTCAGTGTTGAGAGGTAGGAGAAGTGCCTGGGGATTCTTAGCAAAAGCTAATGGTCGATGTTTGGTGCAGGAGAGCCTGGCATATGATACCACAACATCTAGCTTAAGAGTGGAGGCGGTCAGTGCAGCTTTCCGCTGGATGGAGAACACGATACATACACACATTGTGATTGTAACTGACTCAGAAAGCAGGCTGAGGAGGGTGAGGACAGGCAGGCTTTGTGCAGAGTGGCTTGCTTCGCTTTGGAGATCACGGGTGGCAAGCATCACATGGATCTTTTCTCCGGGGCATGCCGGTGTGCTGGGGAATCAACAGGCGGACAGATTGGCTGGCTCGGCAAAACTTGGTGGAGTATTGATGCATGACAAGGCAGACATGATTGCGGAATTGTGGGAGCACGTGTACACCTAGGAGGAGCAAATGGATCACCATAGTCTGACAAGAATGAGGCAGCGAGGAGTGACGAGGGGATCTAGGCCGACGCTCAAAGGAAAGGCGAGACGGACATATAATCAGATTGTGACTGGAACTATTGGTGTTGGAACTCTTCGCTAGCTGCTGAGGATGGGCACGCAGCGCTTATGGGAATGCCCCAAATGCTGTGATGTCGGTTCCTAAATCAATCAATCAGTCAATCAATCTTCATTGAGTGAGAACTTACTTATCATGAGTATCACTTCTAGTATCTTCATTGAGTGAGAACTTACTTATCATGAGTATCACTTCTAGTATCTTCACTGAGTGAGAACTTATTGAATTGAATTGAACGTTATTTTAAAAGGGTTACAAATTGGGCATGTAGGCCCATCTTACATTCAGCCCTTCCAATCACTCATCTTTCGTTCATCAACAGTGCATGATACATTCACATAGGGAAGAAAAAAAAAACATTGTCAAATGTATGTTGTAAGCATAAACAAGGCAGATTATCATGTTATGTGGCACATCCCCCCTCCAACACAGACATCCCGCTCCAACCCACACACACATCCCTCACCTCACAACCCACCCACCCCCCACACATTCCTCCAACCACTCACACATCCCATCACCAACCCAGACATCTCGCACCCACCCATACAAACATCCCTCACACACAACTCCCCACTCACACATACCCCAACCCACAATACTCCACCCACCCCCAACACACACACACATCCCTCACCCACATACACAGCACCCACCCATCTTTCCATCCACACACACACATTTTCCCACCTACCCACACATTTCACATCCACCTACACACCCCACCAACCAGACACACATTCCCCACCCACACACATCCCCACTCATTCTACACACGTCTCAACACACCCACCCACACACACATCCCCCACCTGGAAACACCCACACATACCACTACCCACCAACACCCACACAAACACATCAACCCAAACACACATCCATAACCCACCCAAACACGCCCCTATACATACACACCTCCCCACCCACCCATCCCCCACTTACTTATCATGAGTATCACTTTTAGTGTCTTCATTGGGTGAGGACTTATCATGAGTATCACTTCTAGTATGTTCATTGAGTGAGAACTTACTTATCATGAGTATCATTTCTAGTGTGTTAATTGAGTGAGAATCTATCAAGAGTGTCACTTCTATTATGTTCACTGAGTCAGAACTTACTTATCATGAGTATCACTTCTAGTATCTTCATTGAGTAAGAACAGTTCTCTCAGTTCGCCCAGGCTGAAATGTCTCTCCACATCCTGCTCCTTGTCCACCACACAGCTGCTCAACGCCTTCTTGTGAGTCTGTCTCTGGAAAATTTTCTCTTCTATCGTTCCGGTCTGTAGTCAAGAAACAACATTGTACATCAACACTTGAATTACATGTACACAGCTTCTCTTCTATCATTCTCATCAGCATTAAAGAAACAACATTGTACATTAGAGTGTGAATTACGTGTAAACAGCTTCTCAAATATCGTTCCTGTTGTAGTAAAATGTGAGGTCTGTTAATATAAAGTTTGGGACTGCATTTTTCCTGTGGAAACTGATGAAGCAAAGGGGGTGACCTTCAGAGGGAATGTGTAGGTAATCTTCATGCACATGTGTGCTTTCTTCACATACACAGAGTGAAAGTCCTCCAGAGGGAATGTGTAGGTAATCTTCATACACACGTGTGCTTTCTTCACATACACAGAGTGAAAGTCCTCCAGAGGGAATGTGTAGGTAATCTTCAAACACATGTGTGCTTTCTTCACATACACAGAGTGAAAGTCCTCCAGAGGGAATGTGTAGGTAATCTTCAAACACATGTGTGCTTTCTTCACATACACAGAGTGAAAGTCCTCCAGAGGGAATGTGTAGGTAATCTTCATACACACGTGTGCTTTCTTCACATACACAGAGTGAAAGTCCTCCAGAGGGAATGTGTAGGTAATCTTCAAACACATGTGTGCTTTCTTCACATACACAGAGTGAAAGTCCTCCAGAGGGAATGTGTAGGTAATCTTCAAACACATGTGTGCTTTCTTCACATACACAGAGTGAAAGTCCTCCAGAGGGAATGTGTAGGTAATCTTCATGCACATGTGTGCTTTCTTCACATACACAGAGTGAAAGTCCTCCAGAGGGAATGTGTAGGTAATCTTCAAACACATGTGTGCTTTCTTCACATACACAGAGTGAAAGTCCTCCAGAGGGAATGTGTAGGTAATCTTCAAACACATGTGTGCTTTCTTCACATACACAGAGTGAAAGTCCTCCAGAGGGAATGTGTAGGTAATCTTCATGCACATGTGTGCTTTCTTCACATACACAGAGTGAAAGTCCTCCAGAGGGAATGTGTAGGTAATCTTCAATCACATGTGTGCTTTCTTCACATACACAGAGTGAAAGTCCTCCAGAGGGAATGTGTAGGTAATCTTCAAACACATGTGTGCTTTCTTCACATACACAGAGTGAAAGTCCTCCAGAGGGAATGTGTAGGTAATCTTCATGCACATGTGTGCTTTCTTCACATACACAGAGTGAAAGTCCTCCAGAGGGAATGTGTAGGTAATCTTCAAACACATGTGTGCTTTCTTCACATACACAGAGTGAAAGTCCTCCAGAGGGAATGTGTAGGTAATCTTCAAACACATGTGTGCTTCCTTCACATACACAGAGTGAAAGTCCTCCAGAGGGAATGTGTAGGTATTCTTCAAACACATGTGTGCTTTCTTCACATACACAGAGTGAAAGTCGTCCAGAGGGAATGTGTAGGTAATCTTCAAACACATGTGTGCTTTCTTCACATACACAGAGTGAAAGTCCTCCAGAGGGAATGTGTAGGTAATCTTCATGCATATGTGTGCTTTCTTCACATACACAGAGTGAAAGTCTTCCAGAGGGAATGTGTAGGTAATCTTCATGCACATGTGTGCTTTCTTCACATACACAGAGTGAAAGTCCTCCAGAGGGAATGTGTAGGTAATCTTCATGCACATGTGTGCTTTCTTCACATACACAGAGTGAAAGTCCTCCAGAGGGAATGTGTAGGTAATCTACATGCATATGTGTGCTTTCTTCACATACACAGAGTGAAAGTCCTCCAGAGGGAATGTGTAGGTAATCTTCAAACACATGTGTGCTTTCTTCACATACACAGAGTGAAAGTCCTCCAGAGGGAATGTGTAGGTAATCTTCAAACACATGTGTGCTTTCTTCACATACACAAAGTGAAAGTCCTACAGAGGGAATGTGTAGGTAATCTTCAAACACTTGTGTGCTTTCTTCACATACACAGAGTGAAAGTCCTCCAGAGGGAATGTGTAGGTAATCTTCAAACACATGTGTGCTTTCTTCACATACACAGAGTGAAAGTCCTCCAGAGGGAATGTGTAGGTAATCTTCAAACACATGTGTGCTTTCTTCACATACACAGAGTGAAAGTCCTCCAGAGGGAATGTGTAGGTAATCTTCAAACACATGTGTGCTTTCTTCACATACACAGAGTGAAAGTCCTCCAGAGGGAATGTGTAGGTAATCTTCAAACACATGTGTGCTTTCTTCACATACACAGAGTGAAAGTCCTCCAGAGGGAATGTGTAGGTAATCTTAATGCATATGTGTGCCTTTCTTCCCACCCACAGAGTGGGACTAGAAAACAATAAAGGAATAGAATCATACAATGATTTCAGTACAATCACAGAACAGTCACACAAAGATTACAGGACAATCAAAGGACAGAGTTGCACAATGATTACAGGACAATCAATGAACAGAGTCACACAATGATTACAGTATAAGCAAACAATGATTTCAGTACAATCAAAGAACAGTCACACAAAGATTACAGGACAATCAAAGAACAGAGTTACACAATGATTACAGTACAATCAAGGAACAGAGTCTGTAACAAAACCCAAGTCGATTACCCACTCATAACGCATTCCCAATCAAGGCACTACCCATAACAATATGGGGAAACTGTAGGCTTGGGTAATTCTATAATCCCTGTAGGGACTATTTACTTTTCTCATAAATCTACATCTCTAAATGAAAGTAATTCAAGAAGTTCTGAGAGATGAATTGACCCATCCTCAAGAATTGTAAAGTGGTGTCTCAAATCTTTCATTGTCCGTGGAATAGGAAATTCTCACTTGTTCCAGAAAACTGTTGATCTGACTTTTTGAATTCCGCATAAATGACCTTGCACAAACATCTAGGGAGACAGATTAACCATGCTGGTTGGAACGACCACATCAAACTGGTGTATTTAAGCGCCCATGTTTTCTACTGCTGCCGATCTACAAGCTATACTCCAGTCCAAGGTGTATGTTCTGAATAATGAAGGTATTTGAATTTATATTAATTGAATTCTAATTCTGGGTTCTCTTTGCGGCGAACCCACTCAAGTGTGTAAGATAAGGTCAAGGTTAAACATCGTTGCAAATAGCTCAGCGGGACGGGTGTTGTAAAAGGTAAACAACTGTAGACTGTATTCTTGTTAACAGTATTTCCAATAAAGTTATTGAAATATTGCGTGAGCAGGCAGCATCTATGGACCTGGACATATCCCTTATGAAATGCCTTGTTCAGAATACTTTAATTTAAATACAAACACGAAATAGTGTGAAAGATTGTAGAATCGACCGCCATCAAGTGCTGTGATGAAGGTCTTTACACTTGAAGGCTCCTCCAGGAGCAGTGCAGTATATAATACCTACATGCAATTATAACAGGATGTAGGAAGCTGAGGCATATTTACAAATGGGCTACTTAAGCCATAACTGTATTGCTCTAGGTTCTGGCATGAATAACTATCCTGTTTAACACAGAAATGATGATCAAATCTGACATGGTGAAAAGGGTACAATAGTCTTCTTAAGACTAACTACTGTTGTTGATGAATGGGTTCCTGTTACCAAGACTGCCTCTAGGAGAAGGCAACTTGGCCAGGTGACATGGTGCTCTGCCAGAAGGGTCTGTTCCAGTCTCAACCCTCTATTAGACGGTGACCTTTCTTCAGTCAAGTCTATAAGCTATGCCCAGTGAACAAGTATCCATAAATGCATATGCGCATATATATATATATATATATATATTATGAAGATACCCATATATCTGAGACTCTCTAGGAGAGCCAAGTCTTAGGTCATGTATGAACTAGGCTTTGTCAGAGGACTATCCTAGAGTTTTGTGTTTCAGGTTCCCCTTTGTTGATTATCGTCAATGACAGATGAAGTATACTGTTTCAAGATGTCTGCCATGAAATTGTTTTGAGTATGGTCAACAACCTATCAAATGTCTACATTCAAGTTATTTTGCAATGTCCACTATTGCCATTTGTGAATTGTCAAGTGAACTCTTTCTTGAACTAGCATCATTGAACCCTTATTGAAATGGCAACCATTGCCTTTTGTTACAATCCCCTTAAAGGTACGGATTTAACTAAAACTTAAGGTATTGTGAGTGGTCATCAGTAAGTCGAGATGTCGATGTTGAATTGAACTGATTTGATCACCTCTGCGTTGAATATCTTACCAAGAACTAGGACTGATTTAGAAATTGTTCAAGAGTTCTATACAAGTGAAGTGATTTCACCTCATGTAGCAGGTGAACTTTTTTCTACCATTTCTACCAGAACAGAGTCACACAATGATTTTAGTACAATCAAAGACCAGAGTCACACAATGATTACAGTACAATAAAGGAAGACCAGAGTCACACAATGATTACAGTACAATCAAGGAACATAACCACAAAGATTACAGCCCAATCAAGGAACAGAATCACACAATGATTACAGAACAATCAAGGAACATAGTCACACAGAGATTACAGTACAATCAAGGAATAGAGTCACACAATGATTACAGATCAAAGAACAGAGTCACACAAAGATTACAGAATAATCAAGGAACAGAGTCACACAATGATTACAGTACAATCAAGGAAAAGAATCACACGATGACTAGAAAACAACCACAGAAAGTTGCACTGTTTCATGTAACAGACAGCCAATGTCTACAAATGATTTCAAAGAAGTCAGCGGGCCAGCAGGCAACTCACCGCTATAAGTCTGTAGATGTAGCACTGTTTTCTCTGGCCATCTCTCCAGCACCTGGCCATAGCTTGCTCATCGTTTGCTGGGTTCCAATCTGGGTCAAACATGACCAGTCTGTTGGCACCAATTAGATTCAGACCACAGCCTCCTGCCTTGCTGCTCAACATGAAGATGAAATCTGTGCTCTAGAATCAACAGAAATAAGTTATTCACCAGCTGCAACATAACCACTTGGGAACTGGCAACACATGACATACCTGGCAACAAATGATAGCCTCATTCTGAACTGATCAATATACATCAATTGATAAGTATGGAAGCAACTGATAACCTGATATTTAATTGATAAATCTGTCAGCAACTGATAACCTGATATTTAATTGATAAATCTGTCAGCAACTGATAACTGAAAGTTTATATAGTGATAGACTAGGTCGAGGAGTGTCAGCATGAAATATATTTATAGATTGTAGAACAAGAACAATGAAGTGGGACAATATCAACCTATTAAGAGAGGTGTTAGGCAGGGATGTGTAATGTCTCCAGATCTTTTTTCCCTATACAGTGAAAATATTTTCAGAAATGTAGAAGATATAAATTGAATCAGTATTGGAGGACGAAATATCAATAACATTAGATATGCAGATGATACAGTAATGATTGCAGACAATGAGCAGGATCTGCAACAATTAGTAGATGCAGTTGTTGCACACAGTGAACAACTGGGGTTAGAATTAAATTGTAAAAAGACACAGATTATGGTCGTCACTAGGAAAAATGAAATACCACAATGTAGTATACAAGTAAATGGGAATATTCTTCATCAAGTGAATCGGTATAATTATCTTGGAACAGTCATAACATCTGATGGGAGATGCCTTGAAGAGATTAGAACAAGAATCGCCATGGCGAAAGTAGTCCTTAGCAAGATGAAAAACATTCTGACCAATAAAAAAGATTTCGATTGAAATGAGAAAAAGAGTGTTGAGGGGCTACGTAGAGCCTGTTCTTTTGTATGGATGTGAAACTTGGACAATGTGCAGCAAGCTGAAAAACATTTGATGGCTTGTGGTTTCTGAGCAAAATGCAAAGAGTACCATGGACAGATAGGAAAACCAATGACCAAGTACTACAGGAGACAAATGAAAATCGTAAACTGATTAGAGAAATTAGACAAAGACAGTCAAAATTTGTTGGACATGTTATGAGAAGAAATGGATTGGAGAACTTATTGACAACTGGCAAGATCGAGGGGAACAGACCAAGAGGAAAATTGAGAGGAAAATACCTGGATGGCTTGGCCACAGGGCATGGACGAGACAGGAACACTGAGCTGATCCATGACTATGGTGATCGAGTGAAATGGTGAGTCGTGACCGCCCACGCTTTCCGGCATGGCACATGATTGGTTGATTGATTAGAACTGGAACAAGTAGTATTTGATTGTAGAACAAGAAGAAGAAATACAGGAGAATATAGTTGAGACAGACCACTGATTACAGATACATCCATTTCCAGCTTCCATGCTTGATATGTTCCTCTCTAGCAACATACATCCAACAACAACAGCAGCAGCAGCAACAACAGCAGCAGCAACAACAGCAGCAGCAACAACAACAACAACAACAACAAAAGCAGCAGCAACAACAACAACAGCAGCAACAGCAACAACAGCAGCAGCAGCAACAGCAGCAGCAGCAACAACAACAGCAGCAACAGCAACAGCAACAACACTGGACCAGTACTGACTGTTGGATCATTAAATCTGTCCACAATCTTGGATCTCTTTTTTATAGTCATGGTGCCGTCCAGCCTGACATATTGGTAGCTGAAGGGAAACAGAACACATGTGGTCATCAAATTCAGAATATAACAACGTATAGCATACAAACAATATAAATTATGGCATAGATACAACACAAACCATGGTATACATACAACACAAACCATGGTATAGATACAACACAAACCATGGTATACATACAACACAAACCATGGTATAGATACAACACAAACCATGGTATAGATACAACACAAACCATGGTATAGATACAACACAAACCATGGTATACATACAACACAAACCATGGCATACATACAACACAAACCATGGTATAGATACAACACAAACCATGGTATACATACAACACAAACCATGGTATACATACAACACAAACCATGGTATAGATACAACACAAACCATGGTATAGCTACAACACAAACCATGGTATACATACAACACAAACCATGGCATAGATACAACACAAACCATGGTATAGATACAACACAAACCATGGTATAGATACAACACAAACCATGGTATACATACAACACAAACCATGGTATACATACAACACAAACCATGGTATACATACAACACAAACCATGGTATAGATACAACACAAACCATGGTATACATACAACACAAACCATGGTATACATACAACACAAACCATGGCATACATACAACACAAACCATGGTATAGATACAACACAAACCATGGTATACATACAACACAAACCATGGCATAGATACAACACAAACCATGGCATAGATACAACACAAACCATGGTATACATACAACACAAACCATGGTATAGATACAACACAAACCATGGTATACATACAACACAAACCATGGTATACATACAACACAAACCATGGCATAGATACAACACAAACCATGGCATACATACAACACAAACCATGGTATAGATACAACACAAACCATGGTATACATACAATACAAACCATGGTATACATACAACACAAACCATGGTATAGATACAACACAAACCATGGTATACATACAACACAAACCATGGTATATACATACAACACAAACCATGGTATAGATACAACACAAACCATGGTATACATACAACACAAACCATGGTATAGATACAACACAAACCCATGGTATACATACAACACAAACCATGGTATACATACAACACAAACCATGGTATACATACAACACAAACCATGGTATACATACAACACAAACCATGGTATACATACAACACAAACCATGGTATACATACAACACAAACCATGGCATAGATACAACACAAACCATGGCATACATACAACACAAACCATGGCATACATACAACACAAACCATGGCATACATACAACACCAAACCATGGCATACATACAACACAAACCACTGGCCATAGATACAACACAAACCATGGTATAGATACAACACAAACCATGGTATACATACAACACAAACCATGGTATACATACAACACAAACCATGGCATACATACAACACAAACCATGGCATAGATACAACACAAACCATGGTATACATACAACACAAACCATGGTATACATACAACACAAACCATGGTATACATACAACACAAACCATGGTATAGATACAACACAAACCATGGTATACATACAACACAAACCATGGCATAGATACAACACAAACCATGGTATAGATACAACACAAACCATGGTATAGATACAACACAAACCATGGTATACATACAACACAAACCATGGTATAGATACAACACAAACCATGGTATACATACAACACAAACCATGGTATACATACAACACAAACCATGGCATAGATACAACACAAACCATGGCATACATACAACACAAACCATGGTATACATACAACACAAACACTGGCATAGATACAACACAAACCCTGGTATAGATACAACACAAACCATGGTATACATACAACACAAACCATGGCATACATACAACACAAACCATGGTATACATACAACACAAACCATGGTATACATACAACACAAACCATGGTATACATACAACACAAACCATGGTATACATACAACACAAACCATGGTATAGATACAACACAAACCATGGTATACATACAACACAAACCATGGCATACATACAACACAAACCATGGTATACATACAACACAAACCATGGTATACATACAACACAAACCATGGCATACATACAACACAAACCATGGCATACATACAACACAAACCATGGCATAGATACAACACAAACCATGGCATACATACAACACAAACCATGGCATACATACAACACAAACCATGGCATACATACAACACAAACCATGGCATACATACAACACAAACCATGGTATAGATACAACACAAACCATGGTATACATACAACACAAACCATGGTATACATACAACACAAACCATGGTATACATACAACACAAAACATGGTCATACATACAACACAAACCATGGCATACATACAACACAAACCATGGTATACATACAACACAAACCATGGTATAGATACAACACAAACCATGGTATACATACAACACAAACCATGGTATAGATACAACACAAACCATGGTATAGATACAACACAAACCATGGTATACATACAACACAAACCATGGTATAGATACAACACAAACCATGGTATAGATACAACACAAACCATGGTATACATACAACACAAACCATGGTATACATACAACACAAAACATGGCATACATACAACACAAACCATGGCATACATACAACACAAACCATGGTATACATACAACACAAACCATGGTATAGATACAACACAAACCATGGTATACATACAACACAAACCATGGTATACATACAACACAAACCATGGTATACATACAACACAAACCATGGTATAGATACAACACAAACCATGGTATACATACAACACAAACCATGGTATAGATACAACACAAACCATGGTATACATACAACACAAACCATGGCATAGATACAACACAAACCATGGCATAGATACAACACAAACCATGGCATAGATACAACACAAACCATGGCATAGATACAATACAATCCACGGTATAGATATAACATTTATGTGATGACCTTCAATTCTGGCGTGGGTCATGGTTGAAGTCTGTTCAAACATGAGTGGGTTCTGAATGTTGAGGATGATACAGGCAGCAGACGTCAGTACCTCACTCATCTCGATTGAGCAGCCATTGTTGACATGTGTTCTGGCATGGCTGTGTTTTCCTATAGGTACATCACAGGCACATGCCTGTAATATCTTCCCCTGGGGTAGGACTGTCCTACTGTGAGGTGTGTCACCCTAAATGTGACCCAGGCAGTGACCTTTGACCTGATCTGTTCCATTTGCAAGTGCTGAGGTATAGTTAAAAGGCACTATGTGTTCACCCATCCTCATTGTTTCTTCAAATGTATCAGAGAGGGTTAGACATCCAGTGTACTACCCCAGGATCAGACGGAAGCATACCGTCCTTGTTCTACTGTGTAACAATCCACACAACCCCTGCCGTGACACGAAGCAGGTCTGTGGGCACATGTAGCAACTGCTGAGCTGTTCTGTCTCCTGACGGGGTTGTCTATGGTACAACCCCACTAGCCCTGTCACAGGGTTGTCTATGGTATAACCCCACTAACCTTCTCACACGCTTGTCTATGGTACAACCCCACTAGCCCTGTCACACGGTTATCTATGGTACAACCCCACTAGTCCTCTCACGCGGTTGTCTATGGTACAACCCACTAGTCCTGTCACATGGTTAGTTAGTTAGTTAGTTAGTCGACAGATCATCCTCATTGCACATCGAACCATTCAGTCCATAAGTGCTCGGATCCCCTCCTCAGCAAATCCCGCAGCGTGTAGCGGCTAACGACGCCAGTTCTGTGTTGGTTTATCAATCTTCTTTGGCTTCCTGCGTAGTGTTCTTGTTTGGCCACCCCTCTTTTAATTTGCTGCTCTCGCAGTCTGGCCATTGTTGTAGATTCACAGTCATCACTTGGTTCTCGCAAAAGTCTTACTTCTCGTAGAGCATTCAGAATGTCGGCCTGGTCCATGGCGCGTCCGCCCTCCACAGTAGCCTCACCTGCGAGCTTGTCAGCCCGCTCATTTCCTTGTACTCCCGCATGCCCTGGCACGAAGATGAAACTAATCTTTGCCAGTCGAGACCGCTCCAGAGGCAGCAACCATTCTCTTCGGATTGACCCCTCCTCTATCCTCTTGATCATGTTCATTGAGTCGCTAAGGAAACAAGCCCTAGTGAATGTCTGTGTCTCGAGCCATGTTATTGCTTTACTTACTGCCATGACTTCCATGGTCAGGCTATTTGTGGTTTCAGTGAAAGCACCAGAGTCCTCCTTCACAATTCTCCCTCCGGCCCGAGCTGTAAAGGCCCATGAGCTTCTCACATGTCGGACGACCGACCCATCTGTGTAGATGACCGCGTCACCGTCTAGCAAATTCTCGAAAATCAACGCTTGTACTTCAGCCTCAACAGCAGCCGGATTTTCTTGTCTGCATTATCTATCTAGTTGGATGCAAACTGAAAAGGATGTGCAGAAGTCTGTTGGCACTTGCACCCACTCCTCGCCAGGTTCTAAGTCCTCAAGTGAACACACCTGTTGAAGAATGTCTTCGGCTTGACCCATCCACGACCGTCCTCTTTTTAACTTGCTGCCCTTCACCTTCCTAATTTCACTATGCAGTGGATGTGGTGTGTTTGCGTTAATTCTGAGGTAGGCGCGTGCCCTGCAACCTTGTATTCTCTCTTCAATGGTTGGAAAATCAAGAAGGTAGCACATCGCCCTGCATGCTGTATCTCTTGTACATCCAAGAATAATGCGCATAGCTTCATTCTGTATCCTTTCTATCTGCTTATGGCTGAGAGTCAGGATTGCCATTGCATACTCCAAAACAGACATGACCAACCCCTCGTACAGAAGACATAGATGGCGCTGCTCACAGTTTGCTGCCGCCATCACCCGCATCGCTGCCAAACCCCGCTTGGCCTTTGTTATCACCTGGTCTATGTGCACATTATAAGCAAGGCTTCGATCAGACCGTATCCCCAGGTAATTCATTGCCTGCGTTCTTTCCACCGTCTCTGAACACAGCATTACAGTTGGTGTTGGAGTGTTGACAATATGATTATTCAATGAGAACCAAGTCACTGTTGCCTTTGTTGGGTTGACCATTGCCCCAGCTTCATCACACCAAGTACTTATGCGATTGAGTTCGGTTTGTAGTTCCACAGCAGCCTGATCTCTATCCTTACCCTGACGATACACTAAAACATCATCGGCATACGACAATGTCCTGCCAGGTCCAGTGATCTGCTCACTGGTGATTCTCACTGTGTAGGCGTTGAACAGTACCGGAGATAATGGTGATCCCTGTGGTAGGCCAGGATATATTGTTGTTGGTTCCGAAGTCCAACTGCCACATCTAAAAACTACTTTCCGTTGGAAGAGGGCTGGAGCGATCCAACTAAGGAGGAATGGACTTACGTTTAGTTCGAGAAGCTGAAACATTAAAAAATCCAGTGGTATTCTGTTGTATGCGTCCTCAAGATCAATCGCTGCAGCAACGGTTTCAGTGCCTGAGTGGAAACCTTCATAGACATCCTGGGCAAAGACTGCTGCATTGGTCCAGGTTTCTCTTTGTGGACGGTACCCACCCAGGGTAGGTGGGAAAACACCTTGCCTCTCTAGTTGGCTTGATATTTTCCTGGCAATTACCTTCTCCAGCAGCTTGCCTATTGTATTCTGCATGGTTATAATTCGATATCCCTGAATTTTTTTGTTGTCTTTGTCAGGCTTCGGCAAGGGAATCAGATAGCTGTGTAACCATTCCTCCTTGATGCTAGCACTCCCTATACTGTTGTTGTACATGTCTGCTAGTTTCTCTAGCTCATTGTCGGTCACATGGTTATCTATGGTACAACCCCACTAGCCTTCTCATGCGGTTGTCTATGGTTTAAACCCACTAGCCCTTGTAGATAGATCCACCCACTCTAAATGGTACAGAAATTACAGGTATATAAATGGTACAGAAACTACAGGTGTATAAATGGTACAGAAACTCATTCATTCATTCAGTAGCATGTCCTTTGCAAAACCTCGCTTCCATAACAACCTTCCGGAAAACCTCTCGATCATAAGCAAGATGTCCCGCGCCTGATACACCCATCTGGAGATCATCCGCCACATTCTGCACCCATCTTCTCTTTGGCCTTCCTCTTCCTCTCTTCCCAGGCATATACCCCTCCATTATTGTTCTCTCCAGACTTTCGTGACGTTTCAAATGACCAAAATATTTCAATTTTCTTTGTTTTATCGTCTTTAATAGCCAACCTTCTTCAATATTCAACTCTTGAAGTATGGATGCATTTGTTTTTTTCTTTACCCAAGATATTCTTAGAACTCGTCTATAACATTTATATTCAAAGGGGTTTATGCGCTGTTCAGCTTGTTTAGTAAGTGTCCATGTCTCACAGGCGTATGTTGCAATGGGAAAGATGCATGCTCTTAAAAATCTAATTTTTGTAGTTCTATCTGTCCCACTCCATAATTTATTCAGCTGTTTTAGTCTTTGAAGAGCAATTGATAGTCGCCGTTTAATTTTTTTCATTGTGTCACCGTTGTTGGTAATCAATGAACCAAGATATTCAAAATTTTCCACTACCCCCAATTTTTCCCCATTAATGTATATTTCTTTCTCCATAGTAGTTTTATCTGTATGCATTATCTTTGTTTTTGCTATGTTAAGATATAAATTGTGATTTTCACTATTCAATTGGGTTGAAGCTATTAGGTTTTCTATGCCATTCTGTGTTGTGGATAGTAATACTGTATCATCAGCATATCGAATCTCCGGTATGTCATGACCGCCGATATTTAGGGCATCATATAGCTCCCTGTTTATATCATCTCTTACATTTCTCATTATATTTTCGGCGTACAGGTTAAACAAATAGGGTGACAGCACGCAGCCCTGACGGACTCCTTGCTTGATGTCAAACCAATCTGATGCCTCGCCATCTATTCTAACTGCTGCTTGTTGGTCTAGATAGAGCATTTTTATTAGTTGTACTACATGTGATGGAAAGCCCATATTCCTCATGATTTCCCAAAGTTTCTGATGTTGTACACAGTCAAATGCTTTTGAATAATCTACAAAACATGAGAATAGGTTTACATTAAATTCTCTGCACTTCTCTATTATTAAACACATGTTGAATATGTCATCTCTTGTTCCTCTTCCTTGTCTAAATCCAGCTTGAACTACGTTAATCTCTTCTTCCATTTTCTTACGAAGTCTTCCCATTATGACTTTTAGTAGAATTTTACTTGCATGACTGATCAGGGCAACAGTTCTATAGTTGGTGCATAATTTCAGGTTGCCCTTTTTTGGTATTGGAATGAAGATAGTTCTCTTCCAATCTTTTGGCCATATACCATATTTCCAAATCTTTGTACATAATGCATGATATATGTGTATGCTTTCTTCTCCTCCCGCTTTAATTAGTTCAGCTGGTATCTCATCACATCCAGGTGATTTACCATTCTTCAGGTTCGGTACAGAAACTACAGGTGAACAGATGGTACAGAAACTACAGGTGAACAGATGGTACAGAAACCTTTTCTTCTTCTTCTGCGTTCATCCGGAGTTTTTTGTGTGTGGACGTGACTGCGTTGTGCCTGTTTACAGCAGAGCTGCGTTCTTGCGCCGTCAGGCCGACACATCCGATGTCTGCAGGCATTTGTTGACCGGGTTAACCTTCCCGGGGGTACAGAAACTACAGGTGTACAAATGGTACAGAAACTACAGGTGTACAAATGGTACAGAAACTACCGATGTATAAATGGTACAGAAACTACAGGTGTACAGATGGTACAGAAACTACAGGTGTACAGATGGTACAGAAACTACAGGTGTACAGATGGTACAGAAACTACAGGTGTACAGATGGTACAGAAACTACAGGTGTATAAATGGCACAGAAACTACAGGTGTATAAATTGTACAGAAACTACAGGTGTATAAATGGTACAGAAACTACAGGTGTATAAATGGTACAGAAACTACAGGTGTACAGATGGTACAGAAACTACAGGTGTATAAATGGTACAGAAACTACAGGTGTACAGATGGTACAGAAACTACAGGTGTACAGAAACTACAGGTGTATAAATGGCATGGAAACTACAGGTGTATAAATGGTACAGAAACCATAGGCGTATGAATGGCACATAAACTACAGGTGTATAAATGGTACAGAAATACAGGTGTATAAACAGTACAGAAACTACAGGTGTATAAATGGTACAGAAACTACAGGTGTATAAATGATATAGAAACTACAGGTGCAGAGGAAGGTTAACCTCATTAAAAAATGCCCGCCGGAAGTGTCGTCCTACGGGTGGCAAACTAAAAATTGACACTACGCAATTACGTCCGAGTGAAATGTCTCGTCCGAATGTCTCTCGTGCTAGGAACAGCTCTGACTACCTAGTTTCCGAATGCCGCTCTTGTTCAGAACAGCTCTGACTAGGTAGTTTTCCGAATGTCCGCCGTGCCTGGAACAGCTCTGATGGGTACAGGGACAAGCACATGTCCGAAAACTCGCTTAGTGGAAACCAACCGCAGAGCTGACTGGTTTGTGCAGGAACGGCCCAGGGCGAGCGAAATGCCCAATATATTGAAGTGAGGAATTAAAACAGCCATGAGCAGGACGTGACGATTCCCTCGGTAAACCCAGCACCAGAGCGTTATGTGCCGGCTCTGCAATTATGGAAGCCACCCAGGATGGCGGAAAATGCTATGGACTGTCCCTGCCTTCACTTGAGGGATGACCGTGTAGTCTTCGACTATTCCAACTTGACCAGCTGAGATGTGGACGGTACCACAAAAGTGAGAGTCTCACAGGATTGCTAACCTGGTCAAAAATGCACGCTAAAAGTCGGATGTGTTGGCCTGAGGGTTTCGACCCGAGGGTGCCTAACCAGACACACCGCAATCACATCTAAAAAAATCACTCCGGATGAACGCAAAGAAGAAGAAGAAGAAACTACAGGTGTATAAATGGTACCGAAACTTTTAAAAAGTTGCATGTCCTTCACAGGACGTAGCAGTCAACCCCAGCATTTTCACTGTTCGTGAATTCTGGGCAAATGTTACATTCATTAGTTTGGCTCCTATACCTTTTTTGAAAAAACCAGCACCACTGTACAGAAACTACAGGTGTATAAATGGTACAGAAACTACAGGTGTATACATGGTACAGAAACTACAGGTGTATAAATGGTACAGAAACTACAGGTGTATACATGACACAGAAACTACAGGTGTATAAATGGTACAGTAACTACAGGTATATAAATGGTACATAAACTACAGGTATATAAATGGTACAGAAACTACAGGTGTATAAATGGTACATAAACTACAGGTATATAAATGGTACATAAACTACAGGTATATAAATGGTACAGAAACTACAGATGGTACAGTCATGTCATCGGTGCTGACCTTCTCTGTCGACACAACTTCTCAAACAAATCCAGAGTCTGCGTGTAGTTGGACACCAGAACGACTCTGTCATTGGTGGTGGACTTGATCAACGCCAGCAGTGTGTCCAAGACCTGGACTTTACCTGCAACATGTTCACATCAGGCTGTTAGTGACATGTTCACATGTTGACATCAAGCTGTTAGTGACATGTTCACACATTGACATCAAGCTGTTAGTGACATGTTAACATGTTGACATCAAGCTGTCAGTGACATGTTCACACGTTGACACCAGGCTGTTAGTGATATGTTCACATGTTGACAGCAGGCTGTTAGTGACATGTTCATATGTTGACAGCGGACTGTTAGTGACGTGTTAACATGTTGACAGCAGACTGTTAGTGACATGTTCAAAAACAACAACAACAACAAAACTTTATTTTCTAAGGATTAAGAATTGGGCACGCAGGCCCGTCTTACATTATGCCCTTCTATCACTCTCTTTCATACATTATATCATTCACACATCATTCAAGGCTAACTGAAAACGGCAACAATATAAAAGATATGCATTATAAAGGCATGGGAAAAATGAAAAATCAATACTACACGTCTCAGTAATAGTAATGACTGGTGTGGCGGCACTTGTTATTAGCTATGATGAATATACTGGCCTACCAAAAGGGGACTGGCTGTTACACTAGGGTTTTATTATTATTATTATTTCTATTATTCACATGTTGACAGCAGGCTGTTAGTGAAATGTTCACATGTTGACATCAGGCTACTAGTGACATGTTCATATTATTATGTTAGAGGAACAACTGGACAATAACAACAATAATGTTAGGGAAACAGCTGGACACCAACAACAATGTTAGAGAAACAACTGGACAACAACAACAATGTTAGAGAAACAACTGGACAACAACAACAATGTTAGAGAAACAACTGGACAACAACGACAATGTTAGAGAAACAACTGGACAACAACAATGTTAGAGAAACAACTGGACAACAACAACAATGTTAGAGAAACAACTGGACAACAACAGCAACAATGTTAGAGAAACAACTGGACAACAACAACAATGTTAGAGAAACAACTGGACAACAACAGCAACAATGTTAGAGAAACAACTGGACAACAACAACAATGTTAGAGAAACAACTGGACAACAACAACAATGTTAGAGAAACAACTGGACAACAACAACAATGTTAGAGAAACAACTGGACAACAACAGCAACAATGTTAGAGAAACAACTGGACAACAACAACAACAATGTTAGAGAAACAACTGGACAACAACAACAATGTTAGAGAAACAACTGGACAACAACAACAACAATGTTAGAGAAACAACTGGACAACAACAACAATGTTAGAGAAACAACTGGACAACAACAACAATGTTAGAGAAACAACTGGACAACAACAACAACAATGTTAGAGAAACAACTGGACAACAACAACAATGTTAGAGAAACAACTGGACAACAACAACAATGTTAGAGAAACAACTGGACAACAACAACAATGTTAGAGAACAACTGGACAACAACAACAATGTTAGAGAAACAACTGGACAACAACAACAACAATGTTAGAGAAACAACTGGACAACAACAACAACAATGTTAGAGAAACAACTGGACAACAACAACAATGTTAGAGAAACAACTGGACAACAACAACAATGTTAGAGAAACAACTGGACAACAACAACAATGTTAGAGAAACAACTGGACAACAACAACAATGTTAGAGAAACAACTGGACAACAACAACAATGTTAGAGAAACAACTGGACAACAACAACAATGTTAGAGAAACAACTGGACAACAACAACAATGTTAGAGAAACAACTGGACAACAACAACAATGTTAGAGAAACAACTGGACAACAACAACAATGTTAGAGAAACAACTGGACAACAACAACAATGTTAGAGAAACAACTGGACAACAACAACAACAATGTTAGAGAAACAACTGGACAAACAACAATGTTAGAGAAACAACTGGACAACAACAACAACAATGTTAGAGAAACAACTGGACAACAACACAATGTTAGAGAAACAACTGGACACAACAACAACAATGTTAGAGAAAACAACTGGACACAACAGTTAGAGAAACAACTGGACAACAATGTTAGAGAAACAACTGGACAACAACAACAATGTTAGAGAAACAACTGGACAACAACAACACTGTTAGAGAAACAACTGGACAACAACAATGTTAGAGAAACAACTGGACAACAACAATGTTAGAGAAACAACTGGACAAACAACAACAATGTTAGAGAAACAACTGGACAACAACAACATGTTAGAGAAACAACTGGACAACAACAATGTTAGAGAAACAACTGGACAACAACAACAATGTTAGAGAAAACAACTGGACAACAACAACAATGTTAGAGAAACACTTGGACAACAACAACTGTTAGAGAAACAACTGGACAACAACAACAATGTTAGAGAAACAACTGGACAACAACAACAATGTTAGAGAAACAACTGGACAACAACAACAACAATGTTAGAGAAACAACTGGACAACAACAACAATGTTAGAGAAACAACTGGACAACAACAACAATGTTAGAGAAACAACTGGACAACAACAACAATGTTAGAGAAACAACTGGACAACAACAACAACAATGTTAGAGAAACAACTGGACAACAACAACAACAATGTTAGAGAAACAACTGGAACAACAACAACAATGTTAGAGAAACAACTGGACAACAACAACAATGTTAGAGAAACAACTGGAACAACAACAACAATAGTTAGAGAAACAACTGGACAACAACAACAATGTTAGAGAAACAACTGGACAACAACAACAATGTTAGAGAAACAACTGGACAACAACAACAATGTTAGAGAAACAACTGGACAACAACAACAATGTTAGAGAAACAACTGGACAACAAAACAATGTTAGAGAAACAATCCGGACACAACAACAATGTAGAGAAACAACTGGACACACACAACAACAATGTTAGAGAAAAAACTGGACAACAACAACAACAATGTTATGAAGAAACAACTGGACAACAACAACAATGTTAGAGAAACAACTGGACAACAACAACAACAATGTTAGAGAAACAACTGGACAACAACAACAACAATGTTAGAGAAACAACTGGACACAACAACAATGTTAGAGAAAACAACTGGACAACAACAATACTGTTAGAGAAACAACTGGACAACAACAACAATGTTAGAGAAACCAACTGGACAACAACAACAATAATGTTAGAGAAACAACTGGACAACAACAACAATGTTAGAGAAACCACTGGACAACAACAACAATGTTAGAGAAACAACTGGACAACAACAACAATGTTAGAGAAACAACTGGACAACAAACAACAATGTTAGAGAAACAACTGGACAACAACAACAATGTTAGAGAAACAACTGGACAACAACAACAACAATGTTAGAGAAACAACTTGGACAACAACAACAACAATGTTAGAGAAACAACTGGACAACAAAACAACAATGTTAGAGAAACAACTGGACAACAACAACAACAATGTTAGAGAAACAACTGGACAACAACAACAATGTTAGAGAAACAACTGGACAACAACAACAACAATGTTAGAGAAACAACTGGGCAACAACAACAACAATGTTAGAGAAACAACTGGGCAACAACAATGTTAGAGAAACAACTGGACAACAACAACAACAATGTTAGAGAAACAACTGGACAACAACAACAATGTTAGGGAAACAACTGGACAACAACAATGTTAGAGAAACAACTGGACAACAACAACAACAATGTTAGAGAAACAACTAGACAACAACAACAACAATGTTAGAGAAACAACTGGACAACAACAACAACAACAATGTTAGAGAAACAACTGGACAACAACAACAATGTTAGAGAAACAACTGGGCAACAACAATGTTAGAGAAACAACTGGACAACAACAACAATGTTAGAGAAACAACTGGACAACAACAACAATGTTAGAGAAACAACTGGACAACAACAACAACAATGTTAGAGAAACAACTGGGCAACAACAATGTTAGAGAAACAACTGGACAACAACAACAATGTTAGAGAAACAACTGGACAACAACAACAACAACAATGTTAGAGAAACAACTGGAAAACAACAACAATGTTAGGGAAAACAGCTGGACACCAACAACAATGTTAGAGAAACAACTGGACAACAACAACGTTAGAGAAACAACTGGACAACAACAACAACAACAATGTTAGAGAAACAACTGGAAAACAACAACAATGTTAGGGAAAACAGCTGGACACCAACAACAATGTTAGAGAAACAACTGGACAACAACAACGTTAGAGAAACAACTGGACAACAACAATGTTAGAGAAACAACTGGACAACAACAACAACAATGTTAGAGAAACAACTGGACAACAACAACAACAATGTTAGAGAAACAACTGGACAACAACAACAATGTTAGGGAAACAACTGGACAACAACAATGTTAGAGAAACAACTGGACAACAACAACAACAATGTTAGAGAAACAACTGGACAACAACAACAATGTTAGAGAAACAACTGGACAACAACAACAACAATGTTAGAGAAACAACTGGACAACAACAACAACAATGTTAGAGAAACAACTGGACAACAACAACAATGTTAGAGAAACAACTGGACAACAACAACAATGTTAGAGAAACAACTGGACAACAACAACAACAATGTTAGAGAAACAACTGGGCAACAACAATGTTAGAGAAACAACTGGACAACAACAACAATGTTAGGGAAAACAGCTGGACACCAACAACAATGTTAGAGAAACAACTGGACAACAACAACAATGTTAGAGAAACAACTGGACAACAACAACAACAACAATGTTAGAGAAACAACTGGGCAACAACAATGTTAGAGAAACAACTGGACAACAACAACAATGTTAGAGAAACAACTGGACAACAACAACAATGTTAGAGAAACAACTGGACAACAACAACAACAACAATGTTAGAGAAACAACTGGGCAACAACAATGTTAGAGAAACAACTGGACAACAACAACAATGTTAGGGAAAACAGCTGGACACCAACAACAATGTTAGAGAAACAACTGGACAACAACAACAATGTTAGAGAAACAACTGGACAACAACAACAACAACAATGTTAGAGAAACAACTGGAAAACAACAACAATGTTAGGGAAAACAGCTGGACACCAACAACAATGTTAGAGAAACAACTGGACAACAACAACGTTAGAGAAACAACTGGACAACAACAATGTTAGAGAAACAACTGGACAACAACAACAATGTTAGGGAAAACAGCTGGACACCAACAACAATGTTAGAGAAACAACTGGACAACAACAACAATGTTAGAGAAACAACTGGACAACAACAACAACAACAATGTTAGAGAAACAACTGGAAAACAACAACAATGTTAGGGAAAACAGCTGGACACCAACAACAATGTTAGAGAAACAACTGGACAACAACAACAATGTTAGAGAAACAACTGGACAACAACAACAACAACAATGTTAGAGAAACAACTGGAAAACAACAACAACAATGTTAGAGAAACAACTGGACAACAACAACAATGTTAGAGAAACAACTGGACAACAACAACAATGTTAGAGAAACAACTGGACAACAACAATGTTAGAGAAACAACTGGACAACAACAACAATGTTAGAGAAACAACTGGACAACAACAACAATGTTAGAGAAACAACTGGACAACAACAACAATGTTAGAGAAACAACTGGACAACAACAGCAACAATGTTAGAGAAACAACTGGACAACAACAACAATGTTAGAGAAACAACTGGACAACAACAACAATGTTAGAGAAACAACTGGGCAACAACAACAATGTTAGAGAAACAACTGGACAACAACAGCAACAATGTTAGAGAAACAACTGGACAACAACAACAACAACAATGTTAGAGAAACAACTGGACAACAACAACAACAATGTTAGAGAAACAACTGGACAACAACAACAATGTTAGAGAAACAACTGGACAACAACAACAACAATGTTAGAGAAACAACTGGACAACAACAACAACAATGTTAGAGAAACAGCTGGACACCAACAACAATGTTAGAGAAACAACAGGACAACAACAACAATGTTAGAGAAACAACTGGACAACAACAACAATAATGTTAGAGAAACAACTGGACA
Organism: Cepaea nemoralis; assembly: GCA_014155875.1. Classification (NCBI taxonomy): domain Eukaryota; kingdom Metazoa; phylum Mollusca; class Gastropoda; order Stylommatophora; family Helicidae; genus Cepaea; species Cepaea nemoralis. The sequence continues at coordinate 177,077 of JACEFZ010025145.1, read as the reverse complement.
ACAACAACAATGTTAGAGAAACAACTGGACAACAACAACAATGTTAGAGAAACAACTGGACAACAATGTTAGAGAAACAACTGGACAACAACAACAATAATGTTAGAGAAACAACTGGACAACAACAACAATGTTAGAGAAACAACTGGACAACAACAACGTTAGAGAAACAACTGGACAACAACAATGTTAGAGAAACAACTGGACAACAACAACAACAATGTTAGAGAAACAACTGGACAACAACAACAACAATGTTAGAGAAACAACTGGACAACAACAACAACAATGTTAGAGAAACAACTGGACAACAACAATGTTAGAGAAACAACTGGACAACAACAGCAACAATGTTAGAGAAACAACTGGACAACAACAATGTTAGAGAAACAACTGGACAACAACAACAACAATGTTAGAGAAACAACTGGGCAACAACAGCAACAATGTTAGAGAAACAACTGGACAACAACAACAATGTTAGAGAAACAACTGGACAACAACAACAATGTTAGAGAAACAACTGGACAACAACGTTAGAGAAACAACTGGACAACAATGTTAGAGAAACAACTGGACAACAACAATGTTAGAGAAACAACTGGACAATAACAACAACAATGTTAGAGAAACAACTGGACAACAACAACAATGTTAGAGAAACAACTGGACAACAACGTTAGAGAAACAACTGGACAACAACAACAATGTTAGAGAAACAACTGGACAACAACAATATTAGAGAAACAACTGGACAACAACAATGGTAGAGAAACAACTGGACAACAACAACAATGTTAGAGAAACAACTGGACAACAACAACAATGTTAGAGAAACAACTTGACAACAACAACGTTAGAGAAAAACTGGACAACAACAACAATGTTAGAGAAACAACTGGACAACAACAGCAACAATGTTAGAGAAACAACTGGACAACAACAACAACAACAATGTTAGAGAAACAACTGGACAACAACAACAATGTTAGAGAAACAACTGGACAACAACAACAATGTTAGAGAAACAACTGGACAACAACAACAATGTTAGAGAAACAACTGGACAACAACAACAATGTTAGAGAAACAACTGGACAACAACGTTAGAGAAACAACTGGACAACAACAACAATGTTAGAGAAACAACTGGACAACAAAAATGTTAGAGTAAGAAAGTAAAACAGCAAATACACACATACACAAGTAAAACCAGCAAACACACACACACACACAAGTAAAACCAGCAAACACATACACACACAAGTAAAACCAGCAAACACACACAGACCTGACAGGTCAGCCTTGACAACTTTTGTAGAATAATCTGCAGGAAAGTATCCCAGAGTTCCCTCAAACCCGTCTGCTCCTTCAACACATTTCTCATAGACAAGGTCAGGGTCTGCAGACAGCCATGTTCACATATTCAGGATAAAAGTTCAGTTTATCATCACATAAAGCTTGAATTTATCATTATTCTAGGCATGTATTTATCATCACACATACTTGTTTTTATCATTATACAAAGCCTGTATTTATCATCACACATACTTGTTTTTATCATTATAGAAAGCCTGTATTTATCATCACACAAACATATTTTTATCATCACACATACTTGTATTTATCATTATACAAAGCCTGTATTTATCATCACATATACTTGTATTTATCATTATACAAAGCCTGTATTTATCATCACATATACTTGTATTTATCATTATACAAAGCCTGTATTTATCATCACATATACTTGTATTTATCATTATACAAAGCCTCCGGGAAGGTTAACCCGGTCAACAAATGCCCGCAGAAGTCGGATGTGTCGGCCTAACGGCGCAAGAACGCAGCTCTGCTGCAAACAGGCACAACGCAATCACATCCGAAAAAAAAACTCCGGATGAACGAAGAAGAAGAAGAAGAATTATACAAAGCCTGTATTTATCATCACATATACTTGTATTTATCATCACACAAACATGTTTTTATCATCACATATACTTGTATTTATCATTATACAAAGCCTGTATTTATCATCACATATACTTGTATTTATCAGGACATACCACTTTGTGTATAAGATTAAAGGATGTAGTGACAAATGTACAACAATTAATGGACTCTACATCTTACTCCAGATCTGTCCTAACATACATACAACAATTAGTGGACACTACATCTTACTCTAGATCTGTCCTACCAATCATTCATTATGTGCCATGCTGGTAAGCGGGGGCGGTCATGATTCGCCATTTCACTCGATCACCAGAGACGTGGATCAGCTCCGTGTTCCTGTCTCAACCATGCCACATGGTCAAGCCACCCAGGTATTTACTTCTCTGTCTTCCCTTATTCTCTTCCCCTCGATCTTGCCAGTTGTCACCAAGTTCTCCAATTTATTTCTTCTCATAACATGTCCAAAAAATGTTGACTGCTACGTCTAATCTCTCTAATCAATTTACAATTTTAATTTGTTTCTTGTAGTACCTGGTCCATGATTTTCTTTGCATTCTCCTCAAAAACCACATTTCCACAGTCATCAGATGTTTTTCAGCCTGACTGCTCATTGTCCAAGCTTCACGTCCATAAAAAAGAACAGGCTCTATGTAGCATCTCAAAACCCTTTTTCTCGTTTCAATTGACATCTTTTTATTGGTCAGTATATTTTTCATCTTGCTAAAGGCTATCTTCACCATGGCGATTCTTGTTCTAATCTCTTCAAGGCATCTCCCATCAGATGTTATTACTGTTCCAAGATAATTGTACCATACATACAACAATTTGAACAACCTGATATCAACACAGACATGGTACAACTTGAGATCAACACAGACATGGTACAACTTGAGATCAACACAGACATGGTACAACATGAGATTAACATAGACAGGGTACAACTCGATATAATTACAAACATGGTACAACTTGAGATCAACACAGACATGGTACAACTTGAGATCAACATAAATATGGTACAACTTGAGATCAACACAAACATGGTACAACTTGACATCAACACAAACATGGTACAACTTGAGATCAACACAGACATGGTACAACTTGAGATCAACACAGACAGGGTACAACATGAGATTAACATAGACAGGGTACAACTCGATATAATTACAAACATGGTACAACTTGAGATCAACACAGACATGGTACAACTTGAGATCAACATAAATATGGTACAACTTGAGATCAACACAAACATGGTACAACTTGACACCAACACAAACATGGTACAACTTGAGATCAACACAGACATGGTACAACTTGAGATCAACACAGACATGGTACAACTTGAGATCAACACAGACAGGGTACAACTCAATATAATTACAAACATGGTACAACTTGAGATCAACACAAACATGGTACAACTTGAGATCAACACAGACATGGTACAACTTGAGATCAACACAGATATGGTACAACTTTAGATCAACACAAGCATGGTACAACTTGAGATCAACACAGACATGGTACAACTTGAGATCAACACAGACATGGTACAACTTGAGATCAACACAGACATGGTACAACTTGAGATCAACACAGACATGGTACAACTTGAGATCAACACAGACATGGTACAACTTGAGATCAACACAGACATGGTACAACTTGAGATCAACACAGACATGGTACAACTTGAGATCAACACAGACATGGTACAACTTGAGATCAACACAGACATGGTACAACTTGAGATCAACACAGACATGGTACAACTTGAGATCAACACAGACATGGTACAACTTGAGATCAACACAGAACATGGTACAACTTGAGATCAACACAGACATGGTACAACTTGAGATCAACACAGACATGGTACAACTTGAGATCAACACAGACATGGTACAACTTGAGATCAACACAGACATGGTACAACTTGAGATCAACACAGACATGGTACAACTTGAGATCAACACAGACATGGTACAACTTGAGATCAACACAGACATGGTACAACTTGAGATCAACACAAGCATGGTACAACTTGAGATCAACACAGACATGGTACAACTTGAGATCAACACAGACATGGTACAACTTGAGATCAACACAGACATGGTACAACTTGAGATCAACACAAGCATGGTACAACTTGAGATCAACACAGACATGGTACAACTTGAGATCAACACAGACACGTACAACTTGAGATCAACACAGACATGGTACAACTTGAGATCAACACAGACATGGTACAACTTGAGATCAACACAGACATGGTACAACTTGAGATCACAAACATGGTACAACTTGAGATCAACACAGACATGGTACAACTTGAGATCAACACAGACATGGTACAACTTGAGATCAACAGAAACATGGTACAACTTGAGATCAACACAAACATGGTACAACTTGAGATCAACACAGACATGGTACAACTTGAGATCAACACAGACATGGTACAACTTGAGATCAACACAGACATGGTACAACTTGAGATCAACACAGACATGGTACAACTTGAGATCAACACAGACATGGTACAACTTGAGATCAACACAGACATGGTACAACTTGAGATCAACACAGACATGGTACAACTTGAGATCAACACAGACATGGTACAACTTGAGATCAACACAAGCATGGTACAACTTGAGATCAACCACAGACACGTACAACTTGAGATCAACACAAGCATGGTACAACTTGAGATCAACACAGACACGTACAACTTGAGATCAACACAAACATGGTACAACTTGAGATCAACACAGACACGTACAACTTTAGATCAACACAAGCATGGTACAACTTTAGATCAACACAGACATGGTACAACTTGAGATCAACACAGACATGGTACAACTTGAGATCAACACAGACATGGTACAACTTGAGATCAACACAGACATGGTACAACTTTAGATCAACACAGACATGGTACAACTTGAGATCAACACAAGACATGGTACAACTTGAGATCAACACAGACATGGTACAAACTTGAGATCAACACAGACATGGTACAACTTGAGATCAACACAGACATGGTACAACTTGAGATCAACACAGACATGGTACAACTTTAGATCAACACAGACATGGTACAACTTGAGATCAACACAGACATGGTACAACTTGAGATCAACACAGACATGGTACAACTTTAGATCAACACAGACATGGTACAACTTGAGATCAACACAGACATGTACAACTTGAGATCAACACAGACATGTGTACAACTTGAGATCAACACAGACATGTACAACTTTAGATCAACACAAGCATGGTACAACTTGAGATCAACACAGACATGGTACAACTGAGATCAACACAAACATGGTACACTTGAGATCAAACACAGAATGGTACAACTTGAGATCAACACCCAACATGGTACAAGTTGAGATCAACACAAGCATGGTACAAGTTGAGATCAACACAAGCATGGTACAAGTTGAGATCAACACAAGCATGGTACAAGTTGAGATCAACACAAGCATGGTACAACTTGAGATCAACACAAACATGGTACAACTTGAGATCAACACAGACATGGTACAACTTGAGATCAACACAAGCATGGTACAACTTGAGATCAACACAAGCATGGTACAAGTTGAGATCAACACAAGCATGGTACAACTTGAGATCAACACAGACAGGGTACAACTCGATATCATTACAAACATGGTACAACTTGAGATCAACACAGACATGGTACAACTTGAGATGTCATTCAAATATGGTATCTATAACTGACCGTCTTTCATGAAACTGTGGTTGAAACAATATATCTAACAGTCTTTCATAAAACTGTGATTTCAACAATATGTATATAACAGTCCTTCATGAAACTGTGGTTTTAACAATACAAATAACAGTCTTTCAATGAAACTGTGATTTCAACAATATGTATATAACAGTCCTTCATGAAACTGTGGTTTTAACAATATGTATATAACAGTCCTTCATGAAACTGTGATTTCAACAATATGTATATAACAGTCCTTCATGAAACTGTGGTTTTAACAATACAAATAACAGTCTTTCAATGAAACTGTGGTTTCAACAAAATTAGGACAGTCCTTCATGAAACTGATTTCAACAATATGTACAATGGTCCTTCGTGTAGCTGTGACTGAAACAATATGTAAGACCGCCTTTCATTATAACGTGAATGAAACAGTCAGATTTTCCAACAATAAAAAGCCAGTGAACTGGTTTAATCAACATTATAACGCAAATAAAACAGTCAGATTTTCCAACAATAAAAAGCCAGTGAACTGGTTTAATCAACATTATAATGTGAATGAAACAGTCAGATTTTCCAACAATAAAAAGCCAGTGAACTGGTTTAATCAACATTATAATGTGAATGAAACAGTCAGATTTTCCAACAATAAAAAGCCAGTGAACTGGTTTAATCAACATTATAATGTGAATGAAACAGTCAGATTTTCCAACAATAAAAAGCCAGTGAACTGGTTTAATCAACATTATAACGCGAATAAAACAGTCAGATTTTCCAACAATAAAAAGCCAGTGAACTGGTGTAATCAACATTATAATGTGAATGAAACAGTCAGATTTTCCAACAATAAAAAGCCAGTGAACTGGTGTAATCAACAGGGAGGCACTCACGGTTGCACAGTTTCTTCAGCTGAGTGATGGCCGACAGACTGCTGACGGAGGTTTTGCTAGAGTCCAAGTTCTCGCATCGAGCCATCTGTGAGCTGACAAACTTCTGGTACAGGGACTTCTGAAGGGCAGTCAGTTGACAGCAGATGACATGTTCATCTGACGGGTACATGACCAATTAGTTGTCTATTATAACTGTCAATAACAGACTTTACTGCAGCAACAAACAACAGACTTTACTGCAGCAACAAACAACAGACTTTACTGTAGCAACAAACAACAGACTTTAACTGTAGCAACAAACAACATACTTTACTGTAGCAATAAACAACAGACTTTATAATCAATAAAACAAACCAGAGACAGCTAATACCCCTGTTATATCATCAATGAAACAGCTGACATCCCTGATATAACATCAGTGAAACAGCTGACATCCCTGATATAACATCAGTGAAACAGCTGATATCTCTGCTATATCATCAATGAAACAGCAGACACCCCTGATATAACATCAATGAAACAGCTGATATCTCTGCTATATCATCAATGAAACAGCTGACATCCCTGATATAACATCAATGAAACAACTAACATCACAGCTATATCATCAATGAAACAGCTGATATCTCTGCTATATCATCAATGAAACATCTAACATCTCTACTATATCATCAATGAAACATCTAACATCCCTACTATATCATCAATGAAACAGCTGACATCTCTGCTATATAATCAGTGAAACAACTGACATCCCTACTATATCATCAATGAAACATCTAACATCTCTGCTATATCATCACTGAAACAGCTGACATCTCTGCTATATAATCAGTGAAACAACTGACATCCCTACTATATCATCAATGAAACATCTAACATCTCTGCTATATAATCAGTGAAACAACTGACATCCCTACTATATCATCAATGAAACATCTAACATCTCTGCTATATATATATATATGAAACAACTGACATCCCTACTATATCATCAATGAAACATCTAACATCTCTGCTATATATATATATATATGAAACAACTGACATCCCTACTATATCATCAATGAACCAGCTAACATCTCTGCTATATATATATATATGAAACAACTGTCATCTCTGCTATATCATCAATGAATCAGCTAACACCCCTGCTAAATAGTCAATGAAACAGTTAACATCTCTACTATATAGTCAATGAAACAACTGACATTTCTGCTTTATGGTCAATGAAACAAACTAGATAGCTTACATTTGACAGGCAGGTACTGAGTCAACAGCGACTGTGTTCGCCTGATGATGCACTTATTGACAATAGACAGCAACTGTGGAGAAGAACAATGAAGAACAGAAGAATAAGAGCAATCTATGTGAAACACCAACAATAACAGAATAGCTGAAGCTATACTAATCAACCTTCGTAAGCCGTCCTTGTGCAAGCAGAAAGACATGTTAGTCAGTTTAAAATTACCGTGGTAGACTATCGACATTACTGTGCGAACATGTGTATATTTCAGTTTGAAGGATTTATCTAATTAATTCACGTAAGTTGTGTGATTTCTGCAGTATGTACCTGACGAGATGCAGCGAAATATGCCAGGCAATAAATCATGCAATCTATTGCTTGTGTCTTCGTTATTCAAATAACAGAATAATTTATGTTTAACACCAGCAGCACAATCTATGTGAAACATTAACAACAGAATAATCTATGTGAAATACCAACAATAACAGAACAATCTATGTGAAAAACCAACAATAACAGAATAATCTATGTTTAACACCAGCAGCACAATCTATGTGAAACACAAACAAACAGAACAATCTATGTGAAACACCAACAACAACAGAACAATCTATATGAAACACAAACAACAGAATAATCTATGTGAAACACCAGCAACAACAGGACAATCTATGTGAAATACCAACAACAGAACAATCTATGTGAAATACCAACAACAGAACAATCTATATGAAACACAAACAACAGAACAATCTATATGAAACACAAACAACAGAACAGCCTATGTGAAATACCAACAACAGAACAATTTATGTGAAATACCAACAACAGAACAATTTATGTGAAATAACAACAACAGAACAATCTATATGAAACACAAACAACAGAACAATCTATGTGAAATACCAACAACAGAACAATCTATATGAAACACAAACAACAGAACAATCTATATGAAACACAAACAACAGAACAATCTATGTGAAATACCAACAACAGAACAATCTATATGAAACACAAACAACAGAACAGTCTATGTGAAATACCAACAACAGAACAATTTATGTGAAATACCAACAACAGAACAATCTATGTGAAATACCAACAACAGAACAATCTATGTGAAATACCAACAACAGAACAATCTATATGAAACACAAACAACAGAACAATCTATATGAAACACAAACAACAGAACAATCTATGTGAAATACCAACAACAGAACAATTTATGTGAAATACCAACAACAGAACAATTTATGTGAAATAACAACAACAGAACAATCTATATGAAACACAAACAACAGAACAATCTATGTGAAACACCAAAAACAACAGAACAATCTATGTGAAAAACCAACAACAACAACAACAACAGAACAATCTATGTGAAACACCAACACCAACAACAACAACAGAACAATCTATGTGAAACACCAAAAACAGAACAATCTATGTGACTAACCATGCAAGGCTGATATACATGGCAACAGATTTACTCTAACCATGCAAGGCTGATATACAAGGCAACAGATTTATTCTAACCATGCAATGGTGATATACAAGGCAACAGATTTATTTTAACCATGCGAGGCTGATATACAAGGCAACAGATTTATTCTAGCCATGCAAGGCTGATATACAAGGCAACAGATTTATTTTAACCATGCGAGGCTGATATACAAGGCAACAGATTTATTCTAACCATGCGAGGCTGATATACAAGGCAACAGATTAAATCTAACCATGCAAGGCTGATATACAAGGCAACAGATTTATTCTAACCAAGTGAGACTGATATACATGGCAACAGATTTATTCTAACCAAGTGAGACTGATATACAAGGCAACAGATTAAATCTAACCATGCAAGGCTGATATACATGACAACAGATTAAATCTAACCATGCGAGGCTGATATACAAGGCAACAGATTTATTCTAACCATGCGAGGCTGATATACAAGGCAACAGATTTATTCTAACCAAGTGAGACTGATATACAAGGCAACAGATTAAATCTAACCATGCAAGGCTGATATACAAGACAACAGATTTATTCTAACCAAGTGAGACTGATATTCATGGCAACAGATTTATTCTAACCAAGTGAGACTGATATACATGGCAACAGATTAATCTAACATGCAAGGCTGATATACAAGACAACAGATTTATTCTAACCAAGTGAGACTGATATTCATGGCAACAGATTTATTCTAACCAAGTGAGACTGATATACATGGCAACAGATTTATTATAACCATGCAAGGCTGATATACAAGGCAACAGATTTATTCTTGATGAGGCTGATCTGTCAACAAAATGACTGACTTATTTTCATAAATACCACAGACAGCAGGCCGGGTGTTACCACTCAAGTGGTCAGTACAAACCTCCTGAAGCTTCTCCTCCCCCAATCTGTGATCCTCATACACAGACAGCAGGCCGGGTGTTACCACTCAAGTGGTCAGTACAAACCTCCTGAAGCTTCTCCTCCCCCAATCTGTGATCCTCATACACAGACAGCAGGCCGGGTGTTACCACTCAAGTGGTCAGTACAAACCTCCTGAAGCTTCTCCTCCCCCAATCTGTGATCCTCATACACAGACAGCAGGCCGGATGTTACCACTCAAGTCATCAGTACAAACCTCCTGAAGTTTCTCCTCCCCAAATCTGTGATCCTCATACACAGACAGCAGGCCGGGTGTTACCACTCAAGTCATCAGTACAAACCTCCTGAAGTTTCTCCTCCCCAAATCTGTGACCCTCATACACAGACAGCAGGCCGGGTGTTACCACTCAAGTGGTCAGTACAAACCTCCTGAAGTTTCTCCTCCCCCAATCTGTGACCCTCATCTGTAGCATCAGCATCTCTGCCTCTGAGTATCGGCGTCTCGAATCTCCGTTTGAATTCCTGGGCAGTGCCTGCAGGAGAGATCAGGCACAGAATCAGGCACCAGCACTCACACGCAGACTAGGAGCCACGGATGAGGACTGACAGGAAGTCATGAATGAGGACTGACAGCAAATCAAAAATGAGGACTGACAGCGAGTCAGAGTCAGAGATAAGGACAGACAGGAAGTCAGAGATAAGGACAGACAGGAAGTCAGAGATAAGGACAGACAGGAAGTCAGAGATGAGGACAGACAGGAAGTCATAGATAAGGACAGACAGGAAGTCAGAGATAAGGACAGACAGGAAGTCAGAGATAAGGACAGACAGGAAGTCAGAGATAAGGACAGACAGGAAGTCAGAGATAAGGACAGACAGGAAGTCAGAGATAAGGAATGACAGGAAGTCAGACATAAGGACAGACAGGAAGTCAGATATAAGGGACAGACAGGAAGTCAGAGATAAGGACAGACAGGATGTCAGAGATAAGGACAGACAGGAAGTCAGAGATAAGGACAGACAGGAAGTCAGAGATGAGGACAGACAGGAAGTCAGAGATAAGGACAGACAGGAAGTCAGAGATAAGGACAGACAGGAAGTCAGAGATAAGGACAGACAGGAAGTCAGAGATAAGGACAGACAGGAAGTCAGAGATAAGGACAGACAGGAAGTCAGATATAAGGAATGACAGGAAGTCAGACATAAGGACAGACAGGAAGTCAGATATAAGGGACAGACAGGAAGTCAGAGATAAGGACAGACAGGATGTCAGAGATAAGGACAGACAGGAAGTCAGAGATAAGGACAGACAGGATGTCAGAGATAAGGACAGACAGGAAGTCAGAGATAAGGACAGACAGGAAGTCAGATATAAGGAATGACAGGAAGTCAGAGATAAGGACAGACAGAAAGTCATAGATACAGATAGACAGGAAGTCAGAGATAAGGACAGACAGGAAGTCAGAGATAAGGACAGACAGGAAGTCAGAGATAAGGACAGACAGGAAGTCAGAGATAAGGAACAACAGGAAGTCAGAGATAAGGACAGACAGGATGTCAGAGATAAGGACAGACAGGAAGTCAGAGATAAGGAATGACAGGAAGTCAGAGATAAGGACAGACAGGAAGTCAGAGATAAGGACAGACATGATGTCAGAGATAAGGACAGACAGGAAGTCAGAGATAAGGAATGACAGGAAGTCAGAGATAAGGACAGACAGGAAGTCAGAGATAAGGACAGACAGGAAGTCATAGATAAGGACAGACAGGATGTCAGAGATAAGAACAGACAGAAAGTCAGAGATAAGGACAGACAGGAAGTCAGATATAAGGAATGACAGGAAGTCAGAGATAAGGACAGACAGAAAGTCATAGATAAGGACAGACAGGATGTCAGAGATAAGAACAGACAGAAAGTCAGAGATAAGGACAGACAGGAAGTCAGATATAAGGAATGACAGGAAGTCAGAGATAAGGACAGACAGGAAGTCAGAGATAAGGAATGACAGGAAGTCAGAGATAAGAGACAGACAGGAAGTCAGAGATAAGGACAGACAGAAAGTCATAGATACAGACAGACAGGAAGTCAGAGATAAGGACAGACAGAAAGTCATAGATACAGATAGACAGGAAGTCAGAGATAAGGACAGACAGGAAGTCAGAGATAAGGAATGACAGGAAGTCAGATATAAGAGACAGACAGGAAGTCAGAGATAAGGGACAGAAAGGAAGTCAGAGTTAAGGACAGACAGGAAGTCAGAGATAAGGACAGACAGGAAGTCATAGATACAGATAGACAGGAAGTCAGAGATAAGGACAGACAAGAAGTCAGAGATAAGGACAGACAGGAAGTCATAGATACAGATAGACAGGAAGTCAGAGATAAGGACAGACAGAAAGTCATAGATACAGATAGACAGGAAGTCAGAGATAAGGACAGACAGGAAGTCATAGATACAGATAGACAGGAAGTCAGAGATAAGGACAGACAGGAAGTCAGAGATAAGGACAGACAGGAAGTCAGAGATAAGGACAGACAGGAAGTCAGAGATAAGGACAGACAGGAAGTCAGAGATAAGGACAGACAGGATGTCAGAGATAAGGACAGACAGGAAGTCAGAGATAAGGACAGACAGGAAGTCAGAGATAAGGACAGACAGGAAGTCAGAGATAAGGACAGACAGGAAGTCAAATATAAGGACAGACAGGAAGTCAGATATAAGGAATGACAGGAAGTCAGAGATAAGGACAGACAGGAAGTCAGATATAAGGAATGACAGGAAGTCAGAGATAAGGACAGACAGGATGTCAGAGATAAGGACAGACAGGATGTCAGAGATAAGGACAGACAGGAAGTCAGATATAAGGACAGACAGGAAGTCAGAGATAAGGACAGACAGGAAGTCAGAGATAAGGACAGACAGGAAGTCAGAGATAAGGACAGACAGGAAGTCAGAGATAAGGACAGACAGGATGTCAGAGATAAGGACAGACAGGATGTCAGAGATAAGGACAGACAGGAAGTCAGATATAAGGACAGACAGGAAGTCAGAGATAAGGACAGACAGGAAGTCAGAGATAAGGACAGACAGGAAGTCAGATATAAGGAATGACAGGAAGTCAGAGATAAGGACAGACAGGATGTCAGAGATAAGGACAGACAGGATGTCAGAGATAAGGACAGACAGGAAGTCAGAGATGATAAGGACAGACAGGAAGTCAGAGATAAGGACAGACAGGAAGTTAGAGATAAGGACAGACAGGAAGTCAGATATAAGGAATGACAGGAAGTCAGAGATAAGGACAGACAGGATGTCAGAGATAAGGACAGACAGGATGTCAGAGATAAGGACAGACAGGATGTCAGAGATAAGGACAGACAGGAAGTCAGAGATAAGGACAGACAGGATGTCAGAGATAAGGACAGACAGGAAGTCATAGATACAGATAGACAGGAAGTCAGAGATAAGGACAGACAGGCAGTCAGAGATAAGGAATGACAGGAAGTCAGATATAAGAGACAGACAGGAAGTCAGAGATAAGGACAGACAGGAAGTCAGATATAAGGGACAGAAAGGAAGTCAGAGTTAAGGACAGACAGGAAGTCATAGATACAGATAGACAGGAAGTCAGAGATAAGGACAGACAGGAAGTCAGAGATAAGGACAGACAAGAAGTCAGAGATAAGGACAGACAGGAAGTCAGAGATAAGGACAGACAGGAAGTCATAGATACAGATAGACAGGAAGTCAGAGATAAGGACAGACAGGAAGTCATAGATACAGATAGACAGGAAGTCAGAGATAAGGACAGACAGGAAGTCAGAGATAAGGACAGACAGGAAGTCAGAGATAAGGACAGACAGGATGTCAGAGATAAGGACAGACAGGAAGTCAGATATAAGGAACAGACAGGAAGTCAGAGATAAGGACAGACAGGAAGTCAGAGATAAGGACAGACAGGAAGTCAGAGATAAGGACAGACAGGAAGTCAGAGATGAGGACTGATGTGAAGGGATGAAGTCAGTTAAACACCAACAAATAAATAAACAGCCAAGAAGGATACAGACAACAAATAAATAAACAGCCAAGAAGGATACAGACAACAAATAAATAAACTGCCAAGGATACAGACAACAAATAAATTAACAACCAAGGAGGATACAGACAACAAATTTGACTTCACTGAAGGGGAGGTGTGCCAAAAACAAGTCACAGATATGAGGAAGAGAGCAGCAGTTTGTGAATGATTGTTCTTCAGACAGTACTCTTACAAACTTGGAAACAATCTTTGTCACATTCTACTGAGAAATGTCAACTACATAACTCATTGTCTTATTCTTCTTCTTCTTCTTCTTCTTCTTCGTTCATCCGGAGTTTTTTTTCGGATGTGATTGCGTTGTGCCTGTTTACAGCAGAGCTGTGTTCTTGCGCCGTTAGGCCGACACATCCGACTTCTGCGGGCATTTGTTGACCGGGTTAACCTTCCCGGGGGTTTCTTAGGACGTTTGACTCTCACTGTTGTGGTGTTATCCCCCATCCCAGCTGGTCCATATAGAACAGCCAAAGATCCTGGTCAGCCCTCAAGGGAAGGCAGGGGCAGACCATGGGCATTCCCCGCCATCCAAGGAGGCTTCCATAATTGCAGAGCCGATACATAGCGCTCTGGTACTGGGCTCACTTCCGTATATTGGGCCTTCCGTTCACCATAGGCTGTTCTTCCGGAAACCAGAAGTATGCAGTCTGCAGATGACATCCACACAGTGAGCTTTCGATTCGGACTTTCCATGTAATGGATTTGCTATCCAAGCAATATTCCATTTCGTGCCACTAGGACACTTTTCCACCTTTTATGAAGTCCACACAGTGGGCTTTAGATACGGACTTTCCTCGTAATGGATTTGCTTATCCAAGCAATATTCCATTTCATGCCACTAGGACACTTTTCCACCTTTTATGAAGCCCACACAATGGGCTTTTGATTCGGACTTTCCACGTAATGGATTTGCTATCCAAGCAATATTCCATTTCGTGCCACTAGGACACTTTTCCACCTTTTATGAAGCCCACACAGCGAGCTTTCGATTTGGACTTTCCACATAATGGATTTGCTATCCAAGCAATATTCCATTTCATGCCTCTGGGTCTTCATGCACCTTTAAATGTCAACCTGTATGTAGTTAAAGTAAGCTGCGGTCAACTTGAGCTTGTTGATATCTCCATAGAGCTTGTCCTCAAATGAAGCAGGTGTGGGCCAAAATATCTTTCTCTGTTCTGCATACGTTGGGCAATCCTGCAGCAAATGTTTTGCTGTCATTTTTCCAGTTTCTACAATTACATTCATCGGTATCTCCTATCTTTAGTTTATTGAACAAGTGGTATTTCAGCCTGTTATGTCCTGTGCGGAGTCTGAAGATTGCTACTTGTTCTCTTCGGTCGAGTTTGTAATATGCATCATCCTTTTGATGGCCTGGATGCTCAGATTCCCATTTGGTTCTATAAGTGCTTTTTATCAACCTCTTTGCCTCATTATAGGTTATGTCTATGTCAGGCTGTGGTAGTCGTCCGCCCTCTTTTGCCAGTCTGTCAGCCTCTTCGTTTCCAGGTATACTGCAATGTGATGGGATCCACTGTATTACAACTTTTTTGGATTTCTGGCATAGACCATGGAGTGCTGCTCTTAGGTCAATTAGTTCTGTGCTGTTATTGCTCTTGAGAATTGAGACAGCTGACTTTGCATCTGTGAAGATAGCTATTTGCTTCTCTTTATTTTCCTCCATCAGGAGCATTTCTGCTGCAGTTTTCAAAGCCTCTACCTCCGCTTTGAAGTTACTTGAAAATTTTCCAGTTGCCATTGAATGTTTTTTTTTCACTCCGTTTTTTAAATTTAGGAGAATTCCTCCTCCTCCATTCTCTATTGAATTTTTGGCTGATCCATCTGTATACGCATGGGTCCAATTCCTGCTTGGGTAATGTTCTTTTATGTAGTTTAGGGTTATTTCTCTTCTTTCGGTTTCATGCTGAGTGTTCTTTTTCTCAATACCAGGAATGTTTTCTATCATCTCAGGCAGTTGCTGCTGTCTCCAAGCTGGGAACTTGTGTGCATTGTGTATGGGCTTGACTGTTGATATGTTAAGTATAGGATCTGCCCTAATCCTTCGTTTTGCAGTTTCTACAAAGTTGCTACGCTTCAGTCTTCCCTTTCCAAAACCATTAAATCTGTTGTACATAGGGTGGTCTGTCAATCTTCTAAATTTTTCTGCTTGTTGCTGGGCTCTGCTATCTCTTCTATCCTGCATTGGTTGTAAACAAGTGATCTTTTCTAGTTCATTAATAGGCGTTGTCTTCAGGCTTCCAGTTATGATTCGCATTCCTTGGTTTTGGACTCTACTTATTTTGTTAAAGTTTGACTTAGCTGCTGTTGCCCAAGCTGCAATGCCATATTCCAGTACTGGCCTCACCCGTCCAGTATATAACTTCTTGAGAACTTTCTCATCTGCTCCCCACGTTGTACCAGCAAGCTTTTTCATGATTGCCATTCTCTGCCTTGCTCTTGTTCGATTTTTCTCAACCTGTGTCTTCCATGTCAGGCGACGATCAAAGGTGACTCCTAGATAGTTTGGATTTTCTTCATGGCGCAATATTTTTCCATTCAATACCAGCTTAGGTTGCTGAGTTTTATTTGAGAGGGAGAACACTGTGCATGTTGTTTTCTCCTCACTTATCTTCACTAGCCATGATTTTGACCAGTCCTCTAGCGCTAATAAGGCTTGCTGTATTCTGCTGTTAGCTGTACTAATATATTCTTCAGATGTCCATATGGCTAGGTCATCTGCAAAGGAGGATGTGTGTACTCTGGCTGGAAAATTTTCTGTGATGTCATTTATATATGCTAGGAATAATGTTGGTGAAAGAACTCCTCCTTGGGGGACACCTTGCTCCAGCAGCATCATTTTGCTTGTTTGTCCTTGTACTTTTGTCCTGGCAGTTCTGTTCTCAAGGTAGTGGCTGATCCATTTATACATTTTTCCACAAACATGCATGTTTTGCAGTTTTACTTTCAGTCCTTCCTTCCATACTTTATCAAATGCTTTTTCTAATCTATCCAGACTGCTAGTGTGTGCTTTTTCTCTTGGAAGGCATCCTCTATTTCCTGAGCTATATAGGTTATTTGATCTTCAGTGGATCTGTATTTTCTGAATCCTGCTTGGTGTGGTGTTAAGAGTTTGTTTTCTTCCAGATGCCATGTTAGCCTGCCATTGATAATGCGTTCCATTAATTTTCCTACACAGCTAAGTAGACTGATAGGTCGATAGCCATTTGGTTCTTCCAGGTCTTTTCCTTTCTTTGGGACTGGTATTAGTATAGCTTCCTTCCATGCCTGTGGGACTATTCCTCTCTTCCAGCTGTTATTTAGGACTGCTAGTAGTTTCTTCTTTGCCTTGGTGCCTAGTCCTATTAGCATTTCATTTGTGATTCCATCCTTTCCTGGTGATTTCTTCTTTTTTAGGGTATTCATTGCCTGTTCCATTTCTTCCATTGTTAGATTTGCCATCATATATTCTGCTGCTGTCTCTGTATTTCTATGATGTATCTGTTTGTCTTTGATTGCTTTCTTCTGTTCGGTTGTAATATCAATGTGGTTTGCATTTGCATAGTGTTCCATTAGTGCATTTGCAGCCTTTTTGCCTGTAAGCAAGGCATTTCCTTGTTTAATTGTTATTTGTTTGTTTCTAGGTCCTTCATTGTTCATGGCTTTCACTAGTTTCCATAGTTTGTTTCCATCCCTGTCAAAATTCAGGTTTTCTGTTTTTTCCCTCCAACAATCTCTTGTTGTTTGATTTACTGTTCTTTTATATTTTGCTGAGATGGCTTTGAGAGAGATGTTTGCTTCAATTGTTTGTTCTCTCTCTGCTGTCTTCCTGGCATCTTCAACTTTGTCCTCCAAACTTTGTAGTTCTTCAGTCCAGTATGGTTTGTAATTTTTCCTCGCTCCTCTTGGAATGGACTCAGTGGCTGCCTGTATTATCGCTCTGTTTAGACTTTCCACCATTTGCTTTATGTTGCCATATCGTGTATTTATGTTTTCACAATATTTGTCTGTTAGTATGGCAAATCTGTCCCAATCTGCTCGTTTGTAATTCCAGCGGGGCAAGGGCTTTTGCTCCTGTGGAACATACTCCATATTCATTTCAAGCTTGATTGGTCTGTGGTCACTACCTGCTAATTGGTCCAGCACATGGCGATCGATTTTGTGGAGGATGTCTCCTGTGCAGAAAGCTAAGTCTGGAGTAGAAGTGGTAAGCCATCTTCTGGAGTAGAAGCTCGGTGTGTCATCCGCTTTGTTGTGTAGATGGAGATTTGAGTCTATTTCCCAGTCCTCCAATTCATCTCCTCTTTTGTCAGTATCTGGGTATCCCCATCTTTCTGAACGGCTATTAAAGTCTCCGACAATAATGCAGTTTGTGTCAGTTATTTTCATGTTTGAGAGTGTAAGGTCCTTATCTGCTGGGCTATACAGATTGTAGATTCTTATTTTCACGTCCTTTATCATTATATCAACACCTATAATTTCCGTTTGGTTGTTAGAGATCACAGATACTTCGCTGCAAGGTATTGTATTTCGTGTAAGTATTAGAACTCCTCCTTTGTGTCCTTCGCGGTCGAAACGTGTGGCCTGATATCCTCTGACTGAGAATTTGTGATTGGCGTTGAGGTGTGTCTCTTGAATGCATGCCACATCTATTCTATCTTTATGAAGACGCTGTGTTAGGGAGTCTTTCTTCTTGTAAACTCCTTCGGCATTCCACTGTAGTATGTTGAGTGTCCGGGGTATTTGGTCAATAGCTCTTAACCTACTCCTCTGTGCCTTGACTCCACAGCACAGGGGAAGGTGACCACCAGTAGTCATGGGTGGACCCCCTCGAGGCAGGGGGCCCGGCACTATCACCGCCTGATGGGACTTCACGGGATTAGCACCATATCGATTAATTTTGATTTGTGACATCATGAATTAAGTTACGTTGCACTGCTTTGTCAAGCCTGTGGCTCAGTACATCCGATTTCGACAAGCATTTATTCGGGATGCTTTCCCTAGCCTTTGACTGTCCCCAGTCTACCTACAAGGCAGCAGGTTTCACGTTGCACTGCTTTGTCAAGCCTGTGGCTCAGTACATCCGATTTCGACAAGCATGTATTTGGGGTGCTTTCCCTAGCCTTTGACTGTCCCCAGTCTACCTACAAGGCAGCAGGTTTGTGTGTCTCTTCGTCTGGTCCCTCTCCCTTGACCTGTCCGACATGGGTGGCCCTACCAGTAGCTGTGCTACCGTCGGCATAGCTCTTGGGGTCATTGGGACGCACAAGCCCCTCTACCTCGTCACGGTGGACACACAGCAGAGGGGATTGTCTTATTCTACTGAGAAATGTCAACTATATATTCATCATAACACTTATAAAGGCAACATCTATAGTCATGCAGCAGCAATCTGTGAGAGGACACAGAGAGCACAGCTTGAGAAGCACTGGTCTGGGCATGAAACTAGAGGAGAGATACAGCCACAATCACGCAGCAGCAATCTGTGAGAGGACCCAGAGAGCACAGTTTCAGAAGCACTGGTCTGGGCATGAAACTAGAGGAGAGATACAGCCACAATCACGCAGCAGCAATCTGTGAGAGGACCCAGAGAACACAGTTTCAGAAACATTGATCCAGGCACGACACTACAGGAGAGATATGTGAATCATCATGCAGCAGAAACAACCTACCTAAAATGCCTTTGTTGACAAAATGAAGGAGGCTGAAATATTCCAGCAGATCATTCTGGATTGGGGTCCCAGACAGGAGGATGCGTCGTTTGGCGTTCAGGTTGCTCAGAGCTTGGTACGTTTGATTCTCGGAGTTCTTCAGTCGATGTCCCTGAAAATGTCAATTATAATTACTGAACAAATCTGATACACCAGAACTTTGCCCCATCTAGAGCAATCAAATCTAATAAAGGCATCATTAGCCACTATCTCAAGCCATCAAATGTGATACAAAACATAATTAGCCACTATCTCAAGCCATCAAATGTGATACAAAACATAATTAGCCACCATCTTAAGCCATCAAATGTGATACAAAACATAATTAGCCACCATCTTAAGCCATCAAATGTGATACAAAACATAATTAGCCACCATCTTAAGCCATCAAATGTGATACAAAACATAATTAGCCACCATCTTAAGCCATCAAATGTGATACAAAACATAATTAGCCACCATCTTAAGCCATCAAATGTGATACAAGACATAATTAGCCACTATCTCAAGCCATCAAATGTGATACAAAACATAATTAGCCACCATCTTAAGCCATCAAATGTGATACAAAACATAATTAGCCACCATCTTAAGCCATCAAATGTGATACAAGACATAATTAGCCACTATCTCAAGCCATCAAATGTGATACAAAACATAATTAGCCACTATCTCAAGCCATCAAATGTGATACAAAACATAATTAGCCACCATCTTAAGCCATCAAATGTGATACAAGACATAATTAGCCACCATCTTAAGCCATCAAATGTGATACAAGATATAATTAGCCAGCGTTTTAAGCCTCCAAATGTGAGAGAACCCATTATTTGCCGTGATGGAACACTTTGGATAACATCAGAATGAATCTCATTCTACAACAAAGATGGAGTCAATGAGGAATGAGAAGGTAGAAAAATAAAACTTCTTCAGAGCGTTCAACGTTTACAAACCTATAACACAAAACTGTGCTAGTAGAACTGCCCTTGCACAAAGTGAACACCACCTACTTTCTCCATCCATCATGCGCCATGCCGTTAAGCGTGGGCGGTCATGTTCTGCCATCTCACTTGACGGCCAGAGTCGTGGATCAGCTCCGTGTTTCTGTCTCGACCATGCCATGTGGCCAAGCCATCCAGGTATTTACTTCTCAGTCTTCCCCTTGGTCTCTCATCAAACAAAATGCCAACACATATTCCAGTAGGTAACATGTCGCCACAGGATGAGAGACTGAGTGAAAACTTTCAACAGGACTACTGTGTGAACTGACCAATGGCTGGTTAGCGATACCTGACACTGATTCGTGGAACGCAGATGAGAAGATCAAAGGTTGGCCAACAAGGAAGGGCCATAATCAGACCTGGGTATATATACTAGTGCTTGGGAATTCTCCATTAGATTGTCTTCTGGAAGAATCAGGTAAAAAGTGATTTTATATGTATATATTATTTGTGGATAGGTCTTGATTCTTGTGCTGTTTAGAATATCCTATGGATTTTATTTCCTAGTAACTATTCTCTACGTCTGTGGACTTTTATTTCATCTGTCAGATGTATGTCACTTCAATGAGAGCTATTGTTTTCTCATTTTGTATAATATACTTGCATTACCATATTTCTGTTATTCTTACCACAAAAGTGGGAATATTAGGCTATGCTAGAACTAGTTTATATGTATATTTTTTATTATAATCTTGATATACAGAATGTTTATGATGTTTAGAACAGTTATAACACACCAGGGTGAATATTTGTTGTGCTATTATTATTATGCGTAGCATTCTTTATGCATACTGATAAATGTCGTTTTTTGCTTCAGATGTAATATATTACCCCATGGTGAATGTTATATGATTAACGTGATTGTGTTTGCAGCAAAGGTGTTGTGATGTATACAGTACCCAAACTATGAAATGGGTATATGGTGTGCGTAGTAATTACAAGTGCTTGATGAACGTGTGTTCATCGTAAGTCACATGAGGCTGATGTAGAACTGATCACCGGCAGGTAAGCGCGAAGGCCAGACACTCGTGTATTAACACTACTGAAACACTTAACATGCTGAATAGCGAGCAAAAGAACTTAACCTGCTGAACCAACTTTGGTGAAGAAGCGACTGCAAAGAAACCTTGTGTCTGAATGAGAGATGTGGATGTAGGACACTCCATTTCCCCAATAAGGTGAAGGCAGCAAATGTAATGACAGGACCTGTTCGACTATGGAAAAGGAAGGAAGGAAGGAGGGAGGGAGGGAGGGAGGGAGGGAGGGAGAGAGAGAGAGAGAGAGAGAGAGAGAGAGAGAGAGAGAGAGAGAGAGAGAGAGAGAGAGAGAGAGAGAGAGAGAGAGAGAGAGAGAGAATTCTCATTCTGAGACCTGTGATCATGTCATACAAGTCACATTTCAAGTTACGTAGTTGATGTCAAATCATAGTATTCACATCATTTCATACGACTATCATTTCACATCACTACCTAGTTTATGTGAATGTCTTTATGTCTTGAAAATCACCAGTTCACTATCATCTTACCAAAAATCACCATGTTCTGAATATGTATATCTTGATAGAAAATAAACTGTCGTAGTTTGTTTAGTTTGTTGGACCAATAGTCCTATCTTAATATTTTCCAATTGTACATAATTGTGTACCATCATGATCATATGCCACGCTGATAAGCGTGGGAAGTCATGATTCACCATGTGACTCGATCACCAAAGTCGTGTATCAGCTCAATGTGCCAAGCCATCCAGGTATTTACTTCTCTGCCTTCTTCTTTTCCCCTAAATCTTGCCAGTTGTCACCAAGTTCTCCAATTTATTTCTTCTCATAATGTGACAAAAAAATTGTGACTGTCTACGTCTAATCTCTCATTTGTTTCTTGTAGGACTTGGTCATTGGTTCTTCTGTCTGTCCATGGTATTCTTTGCATTTTCCTCAGGAACCACATCTCCACAACCATCAGATGTTTTCCAGCCTGTTTGCTCATTGTCCACGTTTCACATCCATACAAAAGCACAGATTCTATGTAGCACCTCAACACTCTTTTTCTCATTGCAAATGACATCTTTTTATTGGTCAGTATGGTTTCCATCTAGCAAAAGGCTACCTTCACCTTGGCATTCTTGTTCTAATCTCCCATCAGATGTTATGACTGTTCCGAGATAATTGTACCGATTCACTTGTTGAAGAATATTTCCATTTACTTGTATATTACATTTCCTTCTTCACAGTTACGACCATAATCTGTGACTTCTTACAATTTAATTCTAACCCTAGTTGTTCACTATGTGCAACAACCGCATCTACTAAATGTGTATGTGGACCTGTTACTTACAATACTTGGTGGGGGGCTCGTTATAATAACCAGGGAGGGGGAGATGGTCAGGGAGGAAACCTGCCCTGCCTAGTAGTAAAGTAATAGAATTAAACCTTGGCATCTAACCTTCTCCTTCCCACTCCTTGGGGGATACTAAGACCAGCTACATTTACCCTTTTTCGAGCCATTTCCAGCTGTAGGCTGGTGTATCCAGGGACTTGGTCTTTATTCAGCCTAAAAGAAACATTTGTCTCGAGTTTGCTTACTTGGGTGGGGAGCATTGGGGAGGTGAACCCACACCCACTACAATGCCTGTGTGGACGATAACTCAATTAGTTAACAAATTGGAGTTCACAAAACTCTTTAGTTTAGTCACCTTTGACATTTGCCACCATCTTAAGACACAAAATGAGACAAACCATGATTCTCCACCATCTCAAGCCATCAAAATGAGACAAACATGATTTACCACCAAATCTGAGACAAACCATAATTTGCCACCATATTTGAGACAAACCACCATACCTGAGACAAACCATCATTTACCACCAAATCTGAGACAAACAATCATTTGCCACCAAATCTGAGATAAACCATCATTAGCCACCATATCAAACCACCAAACCCCATAAAAACTATCATTTGCCACCAAATATGAGGCAAAATATGATTTTCCATCATTGCAAACCCCAAATCTGACATAAACCAATGTTTACCACTTTATACATAAACTAGCTATAATATGAAGTTTGGTGTAACCCTGACTGACAACAGAAACTAACCTCATCACAAATGATCAAGCCAACTTCTCCTTTATGTAAGACTGAGGCGTGGAGTCGGAACGTTTCGTAGGAAATAATCAGCACAGGGAACTGTGTCCGTCTGCCTTGCTGCTGCATAAAGTGGCCTAACATGACAAACAGGCATCATTACAATCTGTGTTTTGTTGAATGGCATTGTCAATTAAAATCTGGCCAATATAATACGTTTCTTGACAAGTAATTCAGTTCAAGAATGTGAGTGTTAACAATGGACATTACTTAAATATATTGTAACAGTTTATAAATGTTAGTGTTAACAATGGACATTACTTAAATGTATTGTAAGTTTATAAATGTGAGTGTTAACACTGGACAATTTGTAACTCTACTGTAACAGTTTATAAATGTGAGTATTAATGTCAATGTCAAGAGTCAATGTTAACATTTTGACAATCCAGAAATATCAGTGTTAACATTTTGACAGCCCAAAAATATGAGTGTTAACATTTGACTGTACAGAAACATCAGTGTTAACATTTGACATAACATCAATGTTAACATTTGACATAACATCAATGTTAACATTTGACAGTACAAATATATCAGTGTTAACATTTGACAGTACATAAATATCAGTGTTAACATTTGACATAGAAACATCAATGTCAACATTTGACAGTACAAATATATCAGTGTTAACATTTGACAGTACAGAAATATCAGTGTTAACATTTGACATAGAAACATCAATGTTAACATTTGACAGCACATAAATATCAGTGTTAACATTTGAAAGCCCAGAAATATCAGTGTTAACATATGACAGCCCAGAAATATCAGTGTTAACATTTGACAGCACATAAATATCAGTGTTAACATTTGACAGCCCAGATTTATCAGTGTTAACATTTGACAGCCCAGAAATATCAGTGTTAACATTTGACAACCCAGAAATATAAATGCTAACATTTGACAGTACAGACATACCAGTGTTAACATTTGACAGTACATATATATCAGTGTTAACATTTGACAGTACAGAAATATCAGTAGTTACACTTTAATATTACAGAAATATCACAGGACACAAGTCAGTGGTGACTATGGTGTGGGACACAAGTCAGTGGTGACTATGGAACAGGACACAAGTCAGTGGTGACTATGGTGTGGGACACAAGTCAGTGGTGACTATGGAACAGGACACAAGTCAGTGGTGACTATGGTGTGGGACACAAGTCAGTGGTGACTATGGAACAGGAAACAAGTCAGTGGTGACTATGGTGTGGGACACAAGTCAGTGGTGACTATGGTGTGGGACACAAGTCAGTGGTGACTATGGTGTGGGACACAAGTCAGTGGTGACTATGGAACAGGACACAAGTCAGTGGTGACTATGGTGTGGGACACAAGTCAGTGGTGACTATGGAACAGGACACAAGTCAGTGGTGACTATGGTGTGGGACACAAGTCAGTGGTGACTATGGAACAGGACACAAGTCAGTGGTGACTATGGTGTGGGACACAAGTCAGTGGTGACTATGGAACAGGACACAAGTCAGTGGTGACTCTAGAACAGGACACAAGTCAGTGGTGACTATGGAACAGGACACAAGGTCAGTGGTGACTCTAGAACAGGACACAGGTCAGTGGTGACTATGGAACAGGACACAAGTCAGTGGTGACTATGGAACAGGACACAGGTCAGTGGTGACTATGGAACAGGACACAAGTCAGTGGTGACTATGGAACAGGACACAGGTCAGTGGTGACTATGGAACAGGACACAAGTCAGTGGTGACTATGGAACAGGATACAAGTCAGTGGTGACTATGGAACAGGATACAAGTCAGTGGTGACTATGGAACAGGACACAAGTCAGTGGTGACTATGGTGTGGGACACAAGTCAGTGGTGACTATGGAACAGGACACAAGTCAGTGGTGACTATGGTGTGGGACACAAGTCAGTGGTGACTATGGAACAGGACACAAGTCAGTGGTGACTATGGTGTGGGACACAAGTCAGTGGTGACTATGGTGTGGGACACAAGTCAGTGGTGACTATGGTGTGGGACACAAGTCAGTGGTGACTATGGAACAGGACACAAGTCAGTGGTGACTATGGTACTGGACACAAGTCAGTGGTGACTATGGTGTGGGACACAAGTCAGTGGTGACTATGGTGTGGGACACAAGTCAGTGGTGACTATGGAACAGGACACAAGTCAGTGGTGACTATGGTGTGGGACACAAGTCAGTGGTGACTATGGAACAGGACACAAGTCAGTGGTGACTATGGAACAGGACACAAGTCAGTGGTGACTATGGAACAGGACACAAGTCAGTGGTGACTCTAGAACAGGACACAAGTCAGTGGTGACTATGGTGTGGGACACAAGTCAGTGGTGACTATGGTGTGGGACACAAGTCAGTGGTGACTCTAGAACAGGACACAAGTCAGTGGTGACTATGGAACAGGACACAAGTCAGTGGTGACTCTAGAACAGGACACAAGTCAGTGGTGACTCTGGAGTGGGACACAAGTCAGTGGTGACTCTGGAGCGGGACACAAGTCAGTGGTGACTCTGGAGCGGGACACAAGTCAGTGGTGACTCTGGAGCGGGACAAAAGTCAGTGTCAATGCATGAAAGGCAGAACAACACCCCACGTTCTGTCAACTGATTCAGTGCTGAAGGATGACACACTGTCAAATGTGAATTCCAGTTTTAACCCAAGGATGATGTATTGACATACTAGCACCATCACGTAATTTGTTTCTTTTTGCAACATCTTCAAAAATGTTAAACAGAATAGAAATTTTAACACTTCCTTCATTTGCACTGGATGCTTATTGTCAAGTGTCCACATTTTGTTTGCTAGTGATGAATTTTGTGAGTTCAGAATGGCCACGCCCACTAGTTCTTGTGTCCTGGGCGATTTACATGAGAATAGACACGATTATTTCAAACTTTAGGTGATGGTTGGTATGATCTGAGCGACTTTATGAATGACTGTGCTAGTAAGGAGAGTAGTGTATGTGTACATGTATTTCTGTGTGAATGACTGTGCTAATGAGTAGTGATGTGTGAATATATTTGTGTGTGAATGACTGTGCTAGTGAATAGAGTAGTGTATGTGTACATATATTTTTGTGTGAATGACTGTGCTAGTGAATAGAGTAGTGCATGTGTACATATATTTGTGTGTGATGTGTATGTATATAGAGGTCAGCATGGCCGAGAGGTTTAATGTGTTCCCACATAAACTTCCTGTGTGATGACAGCGGGCTAGTGGGTTCACTCATTCACTTGGACTTAAACATTGACCTTTTGTTCACAAAACTATGGCAAATTACTCAATGTGAAACTGCCAAACATCAACCCGGGGTTGATTGCAACGCACAGGAAAAAGCGAGCACACACACACATGCGAGCACCCACCCACCCACACCATCATGTACAGTTGTTCCAATAACCACAGTCCAGAGATATCTGGTCAGTGACGACACCCAAAGTTTGTTGTGTGCTTGTATAAATATGTGGATCAGCCATGTGGCAGACATGCAGTCAGACACTGGTACTCACCAATGTCCCTGTCTATCTTGCAGACATGCAGTCAGACACTGGTACTCACCAATGTCCCTGTCTATCTTGCAGACATGCAGTCAGACACTGGTACTCACCAATGTCCCTGTCTATCTTGCAGACGTGCAGTCAGACACTGGTACTCACCAATGTTCCTGTCTATCTCGCAGACGTGCAGTCAGATACTGGTACTCACCAATGTTCCTGTCTATCTCGCAGACGTGCAGTCAGACACTGGTACTCACCAATGTTCCTGTCTATCTCGTGTTTGCTCCCAGAATCAATCGCCAGAGCTTGGACCTTGGAACTCAGCCACTTGTTAAATTCATTTTGCCAATTCTGTTGATTGTACGCAAATGTCTCATTCATTTCTCACAAGATCTGCACATCACAAGAATCTATTTGTAGTGAAATCTGCTTCATATGAAATATGTTTCTACCTCTCGTGGAATCTGTTTCTATCTCATATTGATTATATGTAAACAATTGGAAAACACGTCATTTAGGCAGCTTTACAAAATGACAACAACAACACCGGATGTGGCAGCGGTAAGCCTTCATCAGCGAACAACAATAAGAAATAAACCACAACACAAACAAATACGGAAATGACACGCAGGTAACTAAACGAAGACTTGATGTATTCTGTTACAATCATGTGAACTACAAGTAAGCAAGCTGTACATAAGTTAGAGTGGATACTGACAACAGATGCCACATATAAGTTAGAGTGGACATTGACAACACATACCACATACACAAGTTAGAGTGGACATTGACAACACATACCACATATAAGTTAGAGTGGACATTGACAACAGATGTCACATATAAGTTAGAGTGGACATTGACAACACATACCACATATAAGTTAGAGTGGACATTGACAACAGATGCCACATACACAAGTTAGAGTGTACATTGACAACACATACCACATATAAGTTAGAGTGGACATTGACAACAGATGTCACATATAAGTTAGAGTGGACATTGACAACAGATGTCACATATAAGTTAGAGTGGACATTGACAACACATACCACATATAAGTTAGAGTGGACATTGACAACACATACCACACACATGTTAGAGTGGACATTGACAACAGATGTTACATAAATAAGTTAGAGTGGACATTTACAACAGATGCCACATACACAAATTAGAGTGGACATTGAAAACAGATGCCACATACACAAGTTAGAGTAGATACTGACAACAGATGCCACATATAAGTTAGAGTGGACATTGACAACACATACCACATACACAAGTTAGAGTGGACATTGACAACAGATACCACATACACAAGTTAGAGCGGACATTGACAACACATACCACATATAAGTTAGAGTGGACATTGACAACAGTTGCCACATATAAGTTAGAGTGGACATTGACAACACATGCCACATACACAAGTTAGAGTGGATACTGACAACAGATGCCACATATAAGTTAGAGTGGACATTGACAACACATACCACATACACAAGTTAGAGTGGACATTGACAAACGATGATCACCAGTTATATTTATGTGCTGTACTAAACAATGTTTGCACAACTTACCTTGACTAAACTGCTGGGACAGACAATGATCACCTTCGTCACCATTGGGCAGCAGTCTGGGCTTTGGCGCTAATCAAACAACAAATATAGATCTTCCTACAGTAGCCCCAATATAGATCTTCCTACAGTAACCACACTATAGAACTTCCTACAGTAACCTCAATATAGATCTTCCTACAGTAGCCCCAATATAGATCTTCCTGCAGTAACCACAATATAGATCTTCTTACAGTAACCACAATATAGATCTTCCTACAGTAACCACAATATAAATCTTCCTACAGTAACCACACTATAGAAATTCCTACAGTAACCACAATATAGATCTTCCTACAGTAACCACAATATAGAACTTCCTACAGTAGCAACAATATAGAACTTCCTACAGTAGCAACAATATAGATCTTCCTACAGTAACCACAATATAGATCTTCCTACAGTAACCACAATATAGAACTTCCTACAGTAGCAACAATATAGAACTTCCTACAGTAACCACAATATAGATCTTCCTACAGTAACCACAATATAGAACTTCCTACAGTAGCAACAATATAGAACTTCCTACAGTAGCAACAATATAGAACTTCCTACAGTAACCACAATATAGATCTTCCTACAGTAACCACAATATAGAACTTCCTACAGTAGCCACAATATAGAACTTCCTACAGTAACCACAATATAGATCTTCCTACAGTAACCAAAATATAGAACTTCCTACAGTAGCAACAATATAGAACTTCCTACAGTAGCCACAATATATATCTTCCTACAGTAACCACAATATAGAACTTCCTACAGTAGCAACAACATAGATCTTTCTACAGTAGCAACAATATAAATCTTCCTACAGTACCCTTAATATAGACCTTCCTACAGTAACCACAATATAGAACTTCCTACAGTACCCTTAATATAGACCTTCCTACAGTAACCACAATATAGAACTTCCTACAGTAGCCACAATATAGAACTTCCTACAGTAGCCACAATATAGATCTTCCTACAGTACCCTTAATATAGACCTTCCTACAGTAACCACAATATAGAACTTCCTACAGTAGCAACAATATAGAACTTCCTACAGTAACCACAATATAGATCTTCCTACAGTAACCACAATATAGAACTTCCTACAGTAACCACAATATAGAACTTCCTACAGTAACCACAATATAGATCTTCCTACAGTAACCACAATATAGAACTTCCTACAGTAGCAACAATATAGAACTTCCTACAGTAGCCACAATATATATCTTCCTACAGTACCCTTAATATAGACCTTCCTACAGTAACCACAATATAGAACTTCCTACAGTAGCCACAATATACAACTTCCTACAGTAACCACAATATAGAACTTCCTACAGTAGCAACAACATAGATCTTTCTACAGTAGCAACAATATAAATCTTCCTACAGTACCCTTAATATAGACCTTCCTACAGTAACCACAATATAGAACTTCCTACAGTACCCTTAATATAGACCTTCCTACAGTAACCACAATATAGAACTTCCTACAGTAGCCACAATATAGAACTTCCTACAGTAGCCACAATATAGATCTTCCTACAGTACCCTTAATATAGACCTTCCTACAGTAACCACAATATAGAACTTCCTACAGTAGCAACAATATAGAACTTCCTACAGTAACCACAATATAGATCTTCCTACAGTAACCACAATATAGAACTTCCTACAGTAACCACAATATAGAACTTCCTACAGTAACCACAATATAGATCTTCCTACAGTAACCACAATATAGAACTTCCTACAGTAGCAACAATATAGAACTTCCTACAGTAGCCACAATATATATCTTCCTACAGTACCCTTAATATAGACCTTCCTACAGTAACCACAATATAGAACTTCCTACAGTAGCAACAATATAGAACTTCCTACAGTAACCACAATATAGAACTTCCTACAGTAACCACAATATAGAACTTCCTACAGTAACCACAATATAGATCTTCCTACAGTAACCACAATATAGAACTTCCTACAGTAGCAACAATATAGAACTTCCTACAGTAGCTACAATATAGATCTTCCTACAGTACCCTTAATATAGACCTTCCTACAGTAACCACAATATAGAACTTCCTACAGTAGCAACAATATAGAACTTCCTACAGTAACCACAATATAGATCTTCCTACAGTAACCACAATATAGATCTTCCTACAGTAACCACAATATAGAACTTCCTACAGTAACCACAATATAGATCTTCCTACAGTAACCACAATATAGAACTTCCTACAGTAACCACAATATAGAACTTCCTACAGTAGCAACAATATAGAACTTCCTACAGTAGCCACAATATATATCTTCCTACAGTAGCTACAATATAAAACTTATTACAGTAACCACAATATAGAACTTCCTACAGTAGCAACAATATAGATCTTTCTACAGTAGCCACAATATAGATCTTCCTACAGTACCCTTAATATAGACCTTCCTACAGTAACCACAATATAGAACTTCCTACAGTAGCCACAATGTAGATCTTTCTATAGTAACCACAATATAGATCTTCCTACAATAACCACAATATAGATCTTCCTACAGTAGCCACAATATAAATCTTCCTACAGCAGCCACAATATAGATCTTACTACAGTAGCCACAATATAGAACTTCCTACAGTAGCCACAATGTAGATCTTTCTATTGTAACCACAATATAGATCTTCCTACAGTAGCCACAATATAAATCTTCCTACAGCAGCCACAATATAGATCTTACTACAGTAGCCACAATATAGAACTTCCTACAGTAGCCACAATGTAGATCTTTCTATTGTAACCACAATATAGATCTTCCTACAGTAGCCACAATATAAATCTTCCTACAGCAGCCACAATATAGATCTTACTACAGTAGCCACAATATAGAACTTCCTACAGTAGCCACAACATAGATCTTCCTATAGTATCAATAAGGGGCGTTCATTTGAAATCCGTTCGTGCCACACCGCACGTAATTGTGTACGTTGAACATGATCATGTCATAGTCATGTGATAAGTACTGACCAATGAATAAAAGAGCACGTGCTTATCGTCCCATGATGCATAGGTTCTGTTTCTGACCGTTGAGAAAATGGCCGGGTTGATCCAAAATCCGTCCAAAGAAGCTCAAAGAGCGGTGATTCAGTTTCTTTCATTTGAAGGATGTCGACCAGTGGACATTCATCGAAGAATGCAGGCAGCGTACGGTAACAAATGTGTGTCGAAGACAACAGTGACAGACTGGGCACGAATGTTTTCGGAAAGGACGTCAGTTCACGACAGATCTTCGACGGCCGGGTCAAGCGCATATTGTTGCAACAGAAAAAAACCATTGCCAAAATTGATGCAGCAGTACAGATGAACCGTTGTCGAAGCATACGTTCGCTAGCGAAAGAATTTGATGTGTCAATTAGGACAATTCAAAAGGTCGTTCGTAAGAAACTGCAATATCGGAAGGTGTGTTCACAGTGGGTACCACGGATGTTGACCGACCACCAAAAAGAGAAACGCGTGGGATGGTGTTTGAACCACTTGCTGCATTACAAAGTGGAGGGTGATGCATTTCTTTTCCACATAGTGGCAGGCGATGAATCATGGTGTCACCACTTTGAGCCGAGCAGCAAAAGAGAGAGAGAGCATGCAATGGAAGCATGCTGGATCACCAAAAGCCAAAAAATTCAAGTTACAGGTTTCCGCTGGTAAGGTTATGCTGAGCGCATTTTTTTACCATGAAGGGCTATTGTTGGCCGACTTTAAAGAACCTGGTGTCAACATCAACTCTACCCACTACTTGCAAACACTAGACAAGCTGCAAAAAGCCATC
Source organism: Cepaea nemoralis (assembly GCA_014155875.1). Taxonomy (NCBI): domain Eukaryota; kingdom Metazoa; phylum Mollusca; class Gastropoda; order Stylommatophora; family Helicidae; genus Cepaea; species Cepaea nemoralis. The sequence continues at coordinate 143,925 of JACEFZ010025145.1, read as the reverse complement.
AAGAATAAATGACCCGGCATGCTTTCTCGCTGTGTGATTTTGTTGTACAATAATGCTCGTCCACATGTCGCAAAGATTGTGCAGGAAGCATTAGCAAGGAAGAAGTAGGAAATTCTGTAACATCCAACCTATAGTCCTGATTTGTCACCATGTGATTTTCATTTGTTCGGACCTCTAAAAAAAGCTCTCAAGGGGCAACGATTTCACACAGATGCAGATGTAATAAACGCGGTAAACACTTGGTTCAGTGAGCAACACAATCCTTTTTTGCGGACGGCATTCGCTGCCTACCTAAGCAATGGGATGCTTGCCTGAATGCCTACAGCGACTTCTTCTGACCAACCCATGATGCATAATTCATTCAAAAATGAATGTTTTGTTTAATTCTACCACACCTGTTAATGTTTCTTTCATGCTTTTGTAATAAAGCCATTGGAACGGGTTTCAAATGAATGCCCCTAATACAATATAGATCTTCCTACAATAACTACAGTGTAAATTTTCTACAATAACTAAAATATAAACTTCGTACAATAAAAACTTTCTATAATAGCTACAGTGTATTCCTACATGTCTCTATATATTTGTGCATAATACTGACTTGCACGTCTCTATATGTGTGTAATAGTGGCTTACATGTCTATATATGTGTGTGTAATATTGACTTACATGTCTATAAATGTGTGTAATATTCACTTACATGTCTATAAATGTGTGTAATATTGACTTACATGTCTATATATGTGTGTGTAATATTGACTTACATGTCTGTGTGTGTGTAATATTGACTTACATGTCTATATATGTGTGTAATATTGACTTACATGTCTATATATGTGTGTAATATTGACTTACATGTCTCTATATGTGTGTAATATTGACTTACATGTCTCTATATGTGTGTAATACTGACTTACATGTCTCTATATATTTACCTGACCTACACGTCTCTATATGTGTGTAATACTGACTTACTTGTCTCTATATGTGTGTAATGTTGAGTTACATGTCTATATATGTGTAATATTGACTTACATGTCTATATATGTGTGTAATATTGACTTACATGTCTATATATGTGTAATATTGACTTACATGTCTCTATATGTGTGTAATATTGACTTAAATGTCTATATGTGTGTGTAATATTGACTTAGTGTCTCTATATGTGTGTAATGTTGACTTACATGTCTATATATGTGTAATATTGACATAGTGTCTCTATATGTGTGTAATGTTGTCTTACATGTCTCTATATGTGTGTAATATTGACTTACATGGCTCTATATGTATGTAATATTGACTTAAATGTCTATGTGTGTGTGTACTATTGACTTAGTGTCTCTATATGTGTGTGTAATGTTGACTTACATGTCTCTATATGTGTGTAATGTTGACTTACATGTCTATATATGTGTGTAATATTGACTTAGTGTCTCTATATGTGTGTAATGTTGACTTAGTGTCTCTATATGTGTGTAATGTTGACTTACATGTCTCTATATGTGTGTAATATTGACTTAGTGTCTCTATATGTGTGTAATGTTGACTTACATGTCTATATATATGTGTGTAATATTGACCATGTACATACCAGTAGTGTCCACACCAAGGCCACACACTGTAGAGTCTTCCCCAAACCCTGAGGAAATCAACAAACACAAATGTAACAACTTCCCAAACACAAATATGACAACTTCACAAACATAGTTACTAGACAAAAATCAACAAATAAAAATATGACAATTTCACAAACATTAACAAATACATATATGACAATTTCACTAACATCAACAAATACAAATATGACAATTTCACAAACATCAACAAATACAAATTTGACAATTTCACTAACATCAACAAATACAAATATGACAATTTCACAAACATCAACACATACAAATATGACAATTTCACAAACATAGTTACTGGACAAACATCAACAAATACAAATATGACAATTTCACAAACATCAACAAATACAAATATGACAATTTCACACACATCAACAAATACAAATATGACAATTTCACAAACATAGTTACTGGACAAACATCAACAAATACAAATATGACAATTTCACAAACATCAACAAATACAAATATGACAACTTCACAAACATCAACAAATACAAATATGACAATTTCACAAACATAGTTACTGGACAAACATCAACAAATACAAATATGACAATTTCACAAACATCAACAAATACAAATATGACAACTTCACAACCATAGTTACTAGACAAATATGACAACTTCACAAATATAGTTACTAGACAAACATCAACAAATACAAATATGACAACTTCACAAATATAGTTACTAGACAAACATCAACAAATACAAATATGACAATTTCACACATCAACAAATACAAAAACTTCACAAACATCAACATATACAAATATGACAACTTCACAAACATAGTTACTAGACAACCATCAACAAATACAAATATGACAATTTCACAAACATCAACAAATACAAATATAACAACTTCACAAACATCAAAATATAAAAATATGACAACTTCACAACCATAGTTACTAGACAAACATCAACAAATACAAATATGACAACTTCACAAATATAGTTACTAGACAAACATCAAGAAATACAAATATGACAACTTCACACATCAACAAATACAATAACTTCACAAACATCAACAAATACAAATATGACAACTTCACAAACAACAAAAACAAATATGACAACTTCAGAAACATAAAAAAATACAAATATGACAACTTCACAATCATAGTTACTAGACAAACATCAACAGATACAAATATAACAGCTTCACAAACATCAACAAATACAAATATGACAACTTCACAAATATAGGTACTAGACAAACATAAAAAAGTACAAATATGACAATTTCACAAACATAGTTATGAGACAAACATCAAAATAGTAGAACAAAGTGACCACAGTCAAGGTTTCTACAACGAGCGTAGAATCGCAAATTTGACACAATTTCTGTTCACTAGCGAAAGGAGCTGCAAGGTTGTAATGACAACTTGAAACAGTCTGGCATCAAACAAAATGCAGAAAATGTATCACAGGTAAGCCAGGCATGGCAGGATCTCAGTGATAAGTGACAACGGGGAGAAACCTGGTGGAGAAAAGACTTGCATTTGCAAAGAACAGTGTCTCATCTGACCTAAGACGAAATCTAATTCTGAGATCTGTATTTCTGCCAGAAGTAACATTTTATGTTGAGTATTTTATTGTAACCGGTCTCTGTGGCTAAGGACTTGTGAACGCAGTTTGTGAGCCCGTATACCCGGGTTCGAAACACGGTGGTGCTGGTTTTTTCGAAAAAGGTATAGGGGCCGGTCGTTCAGAAAGCAATGGCAAACTACTGAATGTAACACTTGCCTAGTACATCAACAGCAGCTGAAAATTCTGGTGTTGACTGCAACGTCCCGTAAGGGATATGCAACACAATTTTATTGTACATCTTCTTCTTCTTCAGCATTCCGAGCCATTGAGGTTCTTTGCTGCAGGTACAATCCGTCTCCATTCGTGTCTCTGGTTGACCTTCTCTTGCCAGTCGTTGATTCCAAGTGCTTGTAGGTCTGTATATATATTATCTCTCCACTGTCTTCTTGGTCTACAACGGGGTCTACGGTCATTTATTTCCAGAGTGTAAGCGAGTTTTGTTTCCCTATTATCTTCCAATCTTTCTATATGCCCCAGCCATTGTAGTCTATTAGACTTCATGATACCAGTGATTAGCGGGGACTTAAACAAATCATAAATGTCTTTGTTACTTCTTCTTTTCCACTCTCCACTTTGTGTATCCCTAATGGGTCCAAAGATGCGTCTTAAAACTTTGTTCTCAAAGGTTTGTAGAAAGGCTTCGTCTCCTTTCGTAGGATTTTATTGTACATGTTGATTTAAAATCATAGTATTTACATCATTTCATACAACTATCATTTTACATCACTACCTAGTGTATGTGAGTGTCTTATGTCTCAAAATTATCAGTTCACTATCATCATACCGCAAACCTTCATGTTTTGATTTTTACTGATCTTGATATAAAATAAACACAGTGGTGGTTTGTTTCAACTCATAGTTCTATCTTAATATTTTATAAGTGAATGTAATTGTGTATGTTCACCTGTTATGTACTATACTTGGCGGGGGACTCATTAATATTAACCAGGGAGGGGAGATGGTCAGGGAGGAAACCTGCCCTGTCTTGTAGTAAAGTAATAGAATTAAACCTTGGCATTTAACCTTCCCCTTCCCACTCCTTGGGGGATACTAAGACCAGCTACTTTTACCTTTTAACAAACCATTTCCAGCTGTGTGCTTATGTATCCAGGGACTTGGTCTCGATTTAGCCTAACAGAGACATTTGTCCCGAGTTTGCTTGCTTGGATAGGGAGCGTCGGGGAAGTGAACCCGCACCCACTACAATGCCAGTGTGAGGGCTAACTCAATTATCTAACAAAGTGGAGTTCACAAAACAGTCCTCTAATTAGCAAACCTATGACAGACATAAATGTGTAAGGAAAGCTTACTTTGTGTTTGACTCCTAAATGTCAATGCTCAACAACAAACAGCAAACGATATGATCGATGAGAATTTGTGAGACAGGAAACAAAACCGCATCCACAGACAACGGATGGAACTTACCATTTCATCAGCCATTATACAGCCATAGTTGTCTTCTATTTGACTGCCAGTGACACAGTCATACATAAACTTGACTCCCTGTTTGAAAACATCCACCATCAATCTGTCAGTGACATCAATCTGTCAGTGACATCAGTCTGTCAGTGACACCCGTCTATCAGTGACACCAGTCTGTCAGTGACATCAGTCAGTCAGTGACATTAGTCTGTCAGTGACATCAGTCTGGCAGTGACATCAGTCTATCAGTGACATCAGTCCATCAGTCTGTCAGTGACATCAGTCTATCAGTGACATCAGTCTATCAGTGACATCAGTCTACCAGTGACATCAGTCTGTCAGTGACATCAGTCTATCAGTGACATCAGTCTGTCAGTCACATCAGTCTATCAGTGACATCAGTCTACCAGTGACATCAGTCTGTCAGTCTATCAGTGACATCAGTCTGTCAGTGACAGTCTGTCAGTGACATCAGTCTGTCAGTGACATCAGTCTATCAGTGACATCAGTCTATCAGTGACATCAGTCCATCAGTCTGTCAGTGACATCAGTCTATCAGTGACATCAATCTGTCAGTGACATCAATCTGTCAGTGACATCAGTCTGTCAGTGACACCCGTCTATCAGTGACACCAGTCTGTCAGTGACATCAGTCAGTCAGTGACATCAGTCTGTCAGTGACATCAGTCTGGCAGTGACATCAGTCTATCAGTGACATCAGTCCATCAGTCTGTCAGTGACATCAGTCTATCAGTGACATCAGTCTATCAGTGACATCAGTCTACCAGTGACATCAGTCTGTCAGTGACATCAGTCTATCAGTGACATCAGTCTGTCAGTCACATCAGTCTATCAGTGACATCAGTCTACCAGTGACATCAGTCTGTCAGTCACATCAGTCTATCAGTGACATCAGTCTGTCACAGTCTGTCAGTGACAGTCTGTCAGTGACATCAGTCTATCAGTGACATCAGTCTATCAGTGACATCAGTCTGTCAGTGACATCAGTCTGTCAGTGACATCAGTCTATCAGTGACATCAGTCTATCAGTGACATCAGTCAGTCAGTGACATCAGTCCATTACTGACATCAGTCCATTAATGACATCAGTCTGTCAGTGACACCAGTCCATTACTGACATCAACCAGTGACATCAGTCTACCAGTGACATCAGTCTACCAGTGACATCAGTCTGTCAGTGACATCAGTCTGTCAGTGACATCAGTCTGTCAGTGACATCAGTCTGTCAGTGACATCAGTCTACCAGTGACATCAGTCCGTTACTGACATCAGTCTGTTAGTGACATCAGTCTGTCAGTGACATCAGTCTATCAGTGACATCAGTCAGTCAGTGACATCAGTCTGTCAGTGACATCAGTCTATCAGTGACATCAGTCCATTACTGACATCAGTCTGTCAGTGACATCAGTCTATCAGTGACACCAGTCCATTACTGACATCAGTCTATCAGTGACATCAGTCTGTCAGTGACATCAGTCCATTACTGACATCCATCTGTCAGTGACATCAGTCTATCAGTGACACCAGTCCATTACTGACATCAGTCTGTCAGTGACATCAGTCTGTCAGTGACATCAGTCCATTACTGACATCAGTCTACCAGTGACATCAGTCTGTCAGTGACATCAGTCTGTCAGTGACATCAGTCTACAGTGACATCAGTCTGTCAGTGACATCAGTCTACAGTGACATCAGTCTACCAGTGACATCAGTCCATTACTGACATCAGTCTACCAGTGACATCAGTCCATTACTGACATCAGTCTGTCAGTGACATCAGTCTACCAGTGACATCAGTCCATTACTGACATCGGTCTGTCAGTGACATCAGTCTATCAGTGACATCAGTCTGTCAGTGACATCAGTCTATCAGTGACATCAGTCTACCAGTGACATCAGTCTATCAGTGACATCAGTCTACCAGTGACATCAGTCTGTCAGTGACCAAATCATATATAAAACCTGACTACTAGTAAAAGACCAGCAATCTTAACTGTCAGTGACATATGCATTGCCTTAACTGTCAGTGACATATGCATTGCCTTAACTGTCAGAATCACCGATATAATCTTGATTCTCAATGATCAACATAAACTTGACTATTATTGACACACATAAACTTGACTATCAGTGACACACATACACTTGACTGTTAGTGACACAATAAACTTGACTATCAATGACACACATAAACTTGACTATCAGTGACACACATAAACTTGACTATCAGTGACACACATAAACTTGACTATCAGTGACACACATAAACTTGACTGTTAGTGACACACACAAACTTGACTGTTAGTGACACATACTTGACTTTCAGTAATGCACACATAAACTTGACTGTCAGTAATGCACACATAAACTTGACTGTTGGTGACACGCATACTTGACTGTCAGTGATGCACACATACACTTGACTGTTAGTGATGCACACATAAAATTGACTATCAGTGACACACATAAACTTGACTATCAGAGACACACATAAAATTGATTATTAGTGACACGCATAAACCTGACTGTTAGTGACACACACATAAACTTGATTGTCAGTGATGCACACTAAAGTTGACTGTCAGTGACAATCATGCTGACACCACAGATGTACAGAGAAACAATCTCCCTGACAATCATGCTGATACCACAGATGTACACAGCAACAATCTCCCTGACAATCATGCTGATACCACAGATGTACACAGCAACAATCTCCCTGACAATCATGCTGATACCTGACTATCAGTGACACACATAAACTTGACTGTTAGTGACACACACAAACTTGACTGTTAGTGACACATACTTGACTTTCAGTAATGCACACATAAACTTGACTGTCAGTAATGCACACATAAACTTGACTGTTGGTGACACGCATACTTGACTGTCAGTGATGCACACATACACTTGACTGTTAGTGATGCACACATAAAATTGACTATCAGTGACACACATAAACTTGACTATCAGAGACACACATAAAATTGATTATTAGTGACACGCATAAACCTGACTGTTAGTGACACACACATAAACTTGATTGTCAGTGATGCACACTAAAGTTGACTGTCAGTGACAATCATGCTGACACCACAGATGTACAGAGAAACAATCTCCCTGACAATCATGCTGATACCACAGATGTACACAGCAACAATCTCCCTGACAATCATGCTGATACCACAGATGTACACAGCAACAATCTCCCTGACAATCATGCTGATACCACAGATGTACACAGCAACAATCTCCCTGACAATCATGCTGATACCACAGATGTACACAGCAACAATCTCCCTGACAATCATGCTGATACCACAGATGTACACAGCAACAATCTCCCTGACAATCATGCTGATACCACAGATGTACACAGCAACAATCTCCCTGACAATCATGCTGATACCACAGATGTACACAGCAACAATCTCCCTGACAATCATGCTGATACCACAGATGTACACAGCAACAATCTCCCTGACAATCATGCTGATACCACAGATGTACACAGCAACAATCTCCCTGACAATCATGCTGATACCACAGATGTACACAGCAACAATCTCCCTGACAATCATGCTGATACCACAGATGTACACAGCAACAATCTCCCTGACAATCATGCTGATACCACAGATGTACACAGCAACAATCTCCCTGACAATCATGCTGATACCACAGATGTACACAGCAACAATCTCCCTGACAATCATGCTGATACCACAGATGTACACAGCAACAATCTCCCTGACAATCATGCTGATACCACAGATGTACACAGCAACAATCTCCCTGACAATCATGCTGATACCACAGATGTACACAGCAACAATCTCCCTGACAATCATGCTGATACCACAGATGTACACAGCAACAATCTCCCTGACAATCATGCTGATACCACAGATGTACACAGCAACAATCTCCCTGACAATCATGCTGATACCACAGATGTACACAGCAACAATCTCCCTGACAATCATGCTGATACCACAGATGTACACAGCAACAATCTCCCTGACAATCATGCTGATACCACAGATGTACACAGCAACAATCTCCCTGACAATCATGCTGATACCACAGATGTACACAGCAACAATCTCCCTGACAATCATGCTGATACCACAGATGTACACAGCAACAATCTCCCTGACAATCATGCTGATACCACAGATGTACACAGCAACAATCTCCCTGACAATCATGCTGATACCACAAATAACAGGCTGTGCTCACCTCCCTCTGGTGAGGTCGCAGTACCCGAGCCAGGATTGGGTCCACCACAACATGGACGGCTACCTGCTCCCTGAAAGCACAGGTGATCTCTCTACAGGCTACATTAACACAACACAACACATCAACACAACATCACATCAACACAAGACATTAACTCATCAACAAAAGACATCCACACATCACATCAACATATACACATCAACACAACATCACATCAACAAAAGACATCCACACATTACATCAATACATACACATCAACACAATAACATATCAACACAACATAACATCAATACCACATCACATCAACACAATAACACAACAGAACATCACATCAATACCAAATCACATCAACACATCACATCAACACAACATCACATAAATGCTGCATCACATCAACACATCACATCAACATCACATCACACCAACACAATACTGCATCAACACCACATCAACACAACACCACATCACATCAACACAACATCACAGCAACACCACATCAACACAACACCACATCAACACCACAACACATCAACACCACAAAACATCAACACAACATCACAGCAACACCACATCACATCAACACCACAACACAACATCACAGCAACACCACAAAACATCAACACAACATCACAGCAACACAACATCATATCAACACCACATCACATCAACACAACATCACATCAACACCACATCACATCAACACCACAACACAACATCTCATCAACACAGTGTCACATCAACACCACAAAACAACACAACATCACATCAACACCACATCACATCAACACAACATCTCATCAACACAGTGTCACATCAACACAACAACACAACAACATGGGTCGGTACCTGTTTCCTGAAACCACAGGTAATCTCTCTACAGGCTACATCAACACAACACAACAACACATCAGCTCAATAACACATCAACACAACTCAACAACACATCACATCAACACAACACCATATCACATCAAATGCTCCTTGTGGGCAGGTGAGTGGACAGGTGAGTTGGCAGGTGAGTGGAGCGTCCAGCCAATAGATTACAGCTGCTCCCTGTGGACAGGTAAGTGTCCAGCCAATAGGCTACTGCAGCTCCCTGTGGACAGGTGAGTGGGCATGTGTGTGGAGTGTCCAGCTACTAGGTACAGCTGCTCCCTGTGGACAGGTGAGTGGAGCATCCAGCTACTAGGTACAGCTGCTCCCTGTGGACAGGTGAGTGGACAGGTGAGTGGGGCATCCAGCTACTAGGTACAGCTGCTCCCTGTGGACAGGTGAGTGGACAGGTGTGTGGAGTGTCCAGCTACTAGGTACAGCTGCTCCCTGTGGACAGGTGAGTGGGCAGGTGAGTGTCCAGCCAATAGGCTACTGCTGCTCCCTGTGGGCAGGTGAGTGGACAGGTGTGTGGAGTGTCCAGCTACTAGGTACAGCTGCTCCCTGTGGACAGGTGAGTGGACAGGTGAGTGGACAGGTGTGTGGAGTGTCCAGCTACTAGGTACAGCTGCTCCCTCTGGACAGGTGAGTGGGCAGGTGAGTGTCCAGCCAATAGGCTACAGCTGCTCCCTGTGGGCAGGTGAGTGGACAGGTGAGTGGAGTGTCCAGCCAATAGGCTACTGCTGTTCCCTGTGGGCAGGTGAGTGGACAGGTGAGTGGAGCATCCAGCCAATAGGCTACTGCTGCTCCCTGTGGGCAGGTGAGTGGAGCGTCCAGCCAATAGGCTACTGCTGCTCCCTGTGGGCAGGTGAGTGGACAGGTGAGTGGAGCGTCCAGCCAATAGGCTACTGCTGCTCCCTGTGGGCAGGTGAGTGGGCAGGTGAGTGGAGCATCCAGCCAATAGGCTACTGCTGTTCCCTGTGGACAGGTGAATGGGCAGGTGAGTGGACAAGTGAGTGGAGCGACCAGCGACTAGGTACAGCTGCTCCCTGTGGGCAGGTGAGTGGAGTATCCAGCCAATAGGCTACAGCTGCTCCCTGTGGACAGGTGAGTGGACAGGTGAGTGGAGCATCCAGCCAATAGGCTACAGTTGCTCCCTGTGGACAGGTGAGTGGAGCGTCCAGCCAATAGGTTACAGTTGCTCCCTGTGGACAGGTGAGTGGAGCGTCCAGCCAATAGGCTACAGCTGCTCCCTGTGGACAGGTGAGTGGAGCGTCCAGCCAATAGGCTAGTTGCTCCCTGTGGACAGGTGAGTGGACAGGTGAGTGGAGTGTCCAGCCAATAGGCTACAGTTGCTCCCTGTGGACAGGTGAGTGGAGCGGCCAGCCAATAGGCTACAGCTGCTCCCTGTGGACAGGTGAGTGGACAGGTGAGTGGAGCGCCCAGCCAATAGGATACAGTTGCTCCCTGTGGACAGGTGAGTGGAGCGTCCAGCCAATAGATTACAGTTGCTCCCTGTGGACAGGTGAGTGGACAGGTGAGTGGAGCGTCCAGCCAATAGGCTACAGTTGCTCCCTGTGGACAGGTGAGTGGACAGGTGAGTGGAGCGTCCAGCCAATAGGTTACAGTTGCTCCCTGTGGACAGGTGAGTGGACAGGTGAGTGGAGCATCCAGCCAATAGGCTACAGTTGGTCCCTGTGGACAGGTGAGTGGAGCGTCCAGCCAATAGGCTACAGTTGCTCCCTGTGGACAGGTGAGTGGGCAGGTGAGTGGAGCATTCAACCAATAGGCTACAGCTGCTCCATGTGGACAGGTGAGTAGGCAGGTGAGTGGGCAGGTGAGTTGAGCGTCCAGCCAATAGGCTACAGCTGCTCCCTGTAGACAGGTGAGCGTCCAGCCATTAAGCTACTGCTGCTCCTAAGACGTAGTATAATCCTTTGGGCAAGATTATAACTACTGGCATGGTCAGGCAGCTATCTATCTTACAGAACAGGACTACTCGTGTACACGCAGATCAGGGAGACACCACACAGAACACGACTACTTGTGTACACGCAAGTCAGGGAGACATTGCACAACCGATCCCCATCGGTTCCCTGGCAAGTTATGTAAACAGATGGACATCTGCTACAAGCTGCGGTCAACAGAAGTCGCTGAAAATCTAGGCCAACTCCCTGACTGAGAGCCTATGACTTCTTGAGACTGTCGGCAAAATATTTTACAAACATCGTTCGACTGCTCCATCACACTGTTCCTCGGCCTTGAGCTCAAGGGTTACAATATTGAAATGATTATCACACTGAACTGTGGGTCCACTTTTGGTGCACAGCCTTGCAAGACAGCAAACGGACAATGGAAGTTTTCAACCAGTCGAGCCATTTATAGGAAACAAGGCTGTGTATTAAAGACTCAAAAGATTCCGGGTTTCTTATGAAAAATTAACAAATTCAAATATTTCCAAAAGAAGAAGATAAAGAAATATCCTTGTCTTCAAAAAACCCAAAACCATCTCCCCCTGCTCAACCCATACAATAAAATAAAAGAAACACAAGGTACTTACGAATCCATTTTCATCTGTTCATGAGCAGACAACTCAGGCGGAGAATATAACACTAAAGCTCCTTCATCAAAAGGAGAATGTAGAGGCTGTCGCGCACCTTGTCGACGAACCCCGAGAACTCTGCTGAGACAGCTTCCTGCAGTTCACATGACAGATTCATGTAATTAGCACGTGTCATATTGGACTAAATCAACAGATTCACATAACTAGCACGTGTCATATTGGACTAAATCAACAGATTTATGTAACTAGCATGTGTCATATTGGACTAAATCAACAGATTCACATAACTAGCACGTGTCATATTGGACTAAATCAACAGATTCATGTAACAAACATGTGTCATATTGGACTAAATCAACAGATTCATGTAACTAGCATGTGTCATATTGGACTAAATCAACAGATTCATGTAACTAGCATGTGTCATATTGGACTAAATCAACAGATTCATGTAACTAGCATGTGTCATATTGGACTAAATCAACAGATTCATGTAACAAACATGTGTCATATTGGACTAAATCAACAGATTCATGTAACTAGCATGTGTCATATTGGACTAAATCAACAGATTCATGTAACAAACATGTGTCATATTGGACTAAATCAACAGATTCATGTAACTAGCATGTGTCATATTGGACTAAATCAACAGATTCATGTAACAAACATGTGTCATATTGGACTAAATCAACAGATTCATGTAACAAACATGTGTCATATTGGACTAAATCAACAGATTCATGTAACTAGCATGTGTCATATTGGACTAAATCAACAGATTCATGTAACAAACATGTGTCATATTGGACTAAATCAACAGTTTCATGTAACAAACATGTGTCATATTGGACTAAATCAACAGATTCATGTAACTAGCATGTGTCATATTGGACTAAATCAACAGATTCATGTAACAAACATGTGTCATATTGGACTAAATCAACATATTCATGTAACAAACATGTGTCATATTGGACTAAATCAACAGATTCATGTAACTAGCATGTGTCATATTGGACTAAATCAACAGATTCATGTAACAAACGTGTCATATTGGACTAAACCAACAGATTCATGTAACAAACATGTATCATATTGGACTAAATCAACAGATTAATGTAACTAGCATGTGTCATATTGGACTAAATCAACAGATTCATGTAACAAACGTGTCATATTGGACTAAATCAACAGATTCATGTAACAAACGTGTCATATTGGACTAAATCAACAGATTCATGTAACAAACATGTGTCATATTGGACCAAATCAACAGATTCATGTAACAAACGTGTCATATTGGACTAAATCAACAGATTCATGTAACAAACATGTCTCATATTGGACTAAATCAACAGATTCATGTAACAAACATGTGTCGTATTGGACTAAATCAACAGATTCATGTAACAAACATGTGTCATATTGGACTAAATCAACAGATTCATGTAACTAGCACGTGTCATATTGGACTAAATCAACAGATTCATGTAACTAGCATGTGTCATATTGGACTAAATCAACAGATTCATGTAACTAGCATGTGTCATATTGGACTAAATCAACAGATTCATGTAACTAGCATGTGTCATATTGGACTAAATCAACAGATTCATGTAACTAGCACGTGTCATATTGGACTAAATCAACAGATTCATGTAACAAACATGTGTCATATTGGACTAAATCAACAGATTCATGTAACAAACATGTGTCATATTGGACTAGATCATGAGTGTCATGTAACTAGCTGTGTCATATTGGACTATATCAACAGTTTTATATTTTTAGGGTCTCGAGGTATGGTGTCCGCCTCGAGTGCTGGAAGTCCCGGGTTCATTCCCTGGTGAGGACTGGGAATTTTTTCACGTGGACTTCTAGTAATAAAATTTCCTCTGGTCTCTGGGTAGTGAGATCGGACGCCCGTGTGTATTGTTGCGCACGTAAAAAATCCCTTGGCAGTTGGAAATCAAAAAAGAGTAGCCTAACGGCGCTGCTCGGGCAAAATTTTGAGTTAAAAATCTACCCAAAGTATTTCAGGATCCTCTGCGGTGCTACGGAGTTCGTGCACTGAGCTGAGTTTCTCCAGACTCAGGTTTTAGTTAGGAGGAGAACGGAGCACTTATGGGTTACACCCGTGTGCCGTGATGTTGATCCATCGACTAAACTAAACTAAACTATGTGTGTCATATTGGACTAAATCAACAGATTCATGTAACTAGCCGTGCCATATTGGACTACATCAACAGATTTATGTAACTAGCATGTGTCATATTGGACTACAGTGACTATATCAACAGAATACATGGGACAACTATTTAGTAGACAGAACAGACAGACTCCAGACAATAGAGCTGCAGTAGATGAAAGACAAGACAAGACAGACTACAGAACCAGATCACGGTCAGGCACACAGACGTTGGCTGTAGCAGATCTGTGGCAGAACATGGCTCTCATACCTGGCTGCTGGAAAGATTTGATCTTTTGCCAGTTCATTTCACCAGCTACTTTGACAGCTGCTAGATGGTCCTGATATATTGTAAGCTTTACGTCTGTACCTTGGTATGCAATTTGATAGTTGTTATGTCAACTTTACCTTCATAGTTGCTATGTCACCTCTACCTTCATAGTTTGTTATAGCAACTTTACCTTCATAGTTTATGTCAACTTTACCTTCATAGTTTGTTATGTCAACTTTACCTTCATAGTTGTTATGTCAACTTTACCTTCATAGTTTGTTATAGCAACTTTACCTTCATAGTTGTTATGTCAACTTTACCTTCATAGTTGTTATGTCAACTTTACCTTCATAGTTTGTTATAGCAACTTTACCTTCATAGTTGTTATGTCAACTTTACCTTCATAGTTGTTATGTCAACTTTACCTTCATAGTTTGTTATAGCAACTTTACCTTCATAGTTGTTATGTCAACTTTACCTTCATAGTTGTTATGTCAACTTTACCTTCATAGTTGTTATGTCAACTTTACCTTCATAGTTGTTATGTCAACTTTACCTTCATAGTTGTTATGTCAACTTTACCTTCATAGTTGTTATGTCAACTTTACCTTCATAGTTTGTTATAGCAACTTTACCTTCATAGTTTATGTCAACTTTACCTTCATAGTTTGTTATGTCAACTTTACCTTCATAGTTGTTATGTCAACTTTACCTTCATAGTTTATGTCAACTTTACCTTCATAGTTTGTTATGTCAACTTTACCTTCATAGTTGTTATGTCAACTTTACCTTCATAGTTGTTATGTCAACTTTACCTTCATAGTTTGTTATAGCAACTTTACCTTCATAGTTTATGTCAGCTTTACCTTCATAGTTTGTTATGTCAACTTTACCTTCATAGTTGTTATGTCAACTTTACCTTCATAGTTTGTTATGTCAACTTTACCTTCATAGTTTGTTATGTCAACTTTACCTTCATAGTTGTTATGTCAACTTTACCTTCATAGTTGCTATGTCAACTTTACCTTCATAGTTTGTTATAGCAACTTTACCTTCATAGTTTATGTCAACTTTACCTTCATAGTTTGTTATGTCAACTTTACCTTCATAGTTGTTATGTCAACTTTACCTTCATAGTTTGTTATAGCAACTTTACCTTCATAGTTGTTATGTCAACTTTACCTTCATAGTTGTTATGTCAACTTTACCTTCATAGTTGTTATGTCAACTTTACCTTCATAGTTTGTTATAGCAACTTTACCTTCATAGTTTATATCAACTTTACCTTCATAGTTTGTTATGTCAACTTTACCTTCATAGTTTGTTATAGCAACTTTACCTTCATAGTTTGTTATGTCAACTTTACCTTCATAGTTGTTATGTCAACTTTACCTTCATAGTTGTTATGTCAACTTTACCTTCATAGCTGTTATGTCAACTTTACCTTCATAGTTTGTTATTTCAACTTTACCTTCATAGTTGTTATGTCAACTTTACCTTCATAGTTTGTTATAGCAACTTTACCTTCATAGTTTGTTATGTCAACTTTACCTTCATAGTTGTTATGTCAACTTTACCTTCATAGTTGCTATGTCAACTTTACCTTCATAGTTTGTTATAGCAACTTTACCTTCATAGTTTGTTATGTCAACTTTACCTTCATAGTTGCTATGTCAACTTTACCTTCATAGTTGTTATGTCAACTTTACCTTCATAGTTGTTATGTCAACTTTACCTTCATAGTTGTTATGTCAACTTTACCTTCATAGTTGTTATGTCAACTTTACCTTCATAGTTTCTATGTCAACTTTACCTTCATAGTTGTTATGTCAACTTTACCTTCATAGTTGTTATGTCAACTTTACCTTCATAGTTGTTATGTCAACTTTACCTTCATAGTTGCTATGTCAACTTTACCTTCATAGTTGCTATGTCAACTTTACCTTCATAGTTGCTATGTCAACTTTACCTTCATAGTTGCTATGTCAACTTTACCTTCATAGTTGCTATGTCAACTTTACCTTCATAGTTGCTATGTCAACTTTATCTTCATAGTTGTTATGTCAACTTTACCTTCATAGTTGCTATGTCAACTTTACCTTCATAGTTGCTATGTCAACTTTACCTTCATAATTTGGCAGAGGAACCTTGAAAGGCTTGGACAATATTTTTCTGATAAATTCCTCCTGCAGATTAAGAAAGAGAGAGATACCATTAGCTGACCGTGTGTGTTGTATGACAATACAGACATTAGCTGACCATGTGTGTTATATAACAATACATACAAAATTAGTTGACATGTATTCTATGATAATATAGACATTAGCTGACCACATGTGTTATATAACAATATATACAACATTAGCTGACCATGTTTGTTATATAACAATACAAACAACATTAGTTGACCATGTGTGTTATATAACAATACATACAACATTAGTTGACATGTGTTCTATGATAATAGAGACATTAGCTGACCACATGTATTATATAACAATACATACAACATTAGCTGATCATGTGTGTTGTATAACAATACATACAACATTAGTTGACATGTGTTCTATGATAATACAGACATTAGCTGTTCATGTGTGTTATATAACAATACATACATACATTAGCTGACCACATGTATTATATAACAATACATACAACATTAGCTGACCACATGTATTATATAACAATACATACAACATTAGCTGACCATGTGTGTTATATAGCAATACATACAACATTAGTTGACATGTATTCTATGATAATAGAGACATTAGCTGACCATGTGTGTTATATAACAATACATACAACATTAGTTGACATGTGTTCTATGATAATAGAGACATTAGCTGACCATGTGTGTTATATAACAATACATACAAAATTAGATGACCATGTGTGTTATATAACAATATATACAACATTAGTTGACATGTGTTCTATGATAATACAGACATTAGCTGACCACGTGTGTTATATAACAATACATACAACATTCTTTGACATGTGTTCTATGATAATACATATATTAGCTGACCATGTGTGTTATATAACAATACATACAACATTCATTGACATGTGTTCTATGATAATACAGACATTAGCTGACCACCTGTGTTATATAACAATACATACAACATTAGCTGACCATGTGTGTTATGTAACAATACATACATTAGTTTACATGTGTTCTATGATAATACAGACATTAGCTGACCACATGTGTTATATAACAATACATACAACATTAGTTGACATGTGTTCTATGATAATACAGACATTAGCTGACCATGTGTGTTATATGACCTATTCTAGGCCACATGATGACAGATGATGATAGATGTGACATCAATAGGACAATCACAATAGCAACACTGTATTCCACAACTTGTGAAATATTCTAATAAACAGCTTTATATAGTTACAGCTCTTGTATAAACATGCCATGAGTAACTATTGTTAGTAAGAGTAACTACTTGTTAGTGAGTAACATGAGTAGTGGTAGTGAGCAACATGAGTAACTACTTGTTAGTAACTTAACTAACCAACATGCCATGATCACATTCCAGTAAACATTACCAGTTATAGCTTTGTATAAACATGAACAAATAAAACACTAAACATTACCAGTTATAGCTCTTGTATAAACAAGAACACAGTAAAACACTAAACATTACCTGTTATAGCTCTTGTATAAACAAGAACACAGTAAAACACTAAACATTACCTGTTATAGCTTTGTATAAACATGCCATGAGCACATTCCAGTAAAACACTAAACACAGCCATGATAGCTACTTACATGGGTCAAGGATACACTGTCGTCTGCTGATGCCACTTGTGCCTTGACATCTGCCAGTGGTTGACGATAAGGTGACAAATGTTCTAGATGGTTGAAAGCTACACTGACTTTTTGACGTTTTGGTTTTATCTGTATAAAGAAAGTTTGCGTTGAATTAATAAGAACAATCAAATCTGTTGTGTTTTTCTCAAATTAGAAACAAGAAATAAATCTATAAACACAAGTTTTCTTGGATTAGCAACAACAATCAAATGTAAAATGCTGTGTAAATAACTGGGTACATATATGACATAACAAATGTGTAAATAACTGGGTACATATATGAAATAACAAATGTATAAAAAACTGGGTACATATATGAAATAAATGTATAAAAAACTGGGTACATATATGAAATAACAAATGTATAAATAACTGGGTACATATATGACATAACAAATGTGTAAATAACTGGGTACATATATGACATAACAAATGTATAAATAACTGGGTACATATATGACATAACAAATGTATAAATAACTGGGTACATATATGACATAACAAATGTATAAATAACTGGGTACATATATGACATAACAAATGTGTAAATAATTGGGTACATATATGACATAACAAATGTGTAAATAATTGGGTACATATATGACATAACAAATGTGTAAATAATTGGGTACATATATGACATAACAAATGTGTAAATAATTGGGTACATATATGACATAACAAATGTATAAATAACTGGGTACATATATGACATAACAAATGTGTAAATAACTGGGTACATATATGACATAACAAATGTATAAATAACTGGGTAGATATATGACATAACAAATGTATAAATAACTGGGTAGATATATGACATAACAAATGTATAAATAACTGGGTAGATATATGACATAACAAATGTATAAATAACTGGGTAGATATATGACATAACAAATGTATAAATAACTGGGTAGATATATGACATAACAAATGTATAAATAACTGGGTAGATATATGACATAACAAATGTATAAATAACTGGGTAGATATATGACATAACAAATGTATAAATAACTGGGTAGATATATAACATAACAAATGTATAAATAACTGGGTAGATATATGACATAACAAATGTATAAATAACTGGGTAGATATATGATATAACAAATGAATAAAAAACTGGCTACATATATGACATAACAAAACTATGCTAGTGTATGAATCACGCTTGAGTTCTAAACAGTTATTAGCTGACCATGTGTGTTATACAGCAATACATACACAGGAAACAATTATTGTTTCAAATATCTATAAGTATTTTCTCATTCACAAAATAAGGAATAACAACTTGACAGCAGCACATTCATGAAATAAGAAATAAAAACTTGACAGCAACACAATTACAAAATAAGGAATAATAACACAATCACAAAATAAGGATTAACAACTTGACAACGAAACAATCATAAAAGAACCGAGGATGCGTTGGTGACAAGTCTTCACCAGTAAATAAACACCACAGATAAATGATACTAAAACTGATTTAGGTCGCACAATATTAAATTAAACATGAGAAATACAAATAAAATAAACAGAATGAAGTGAAATATCAGGTAATTAATATGCACCTGGCAAATCCACGCAGAAAAACACAGAAACCAAACACATGATGGAATGTACAGACAGAGGGTAGAAAGTGTTGCGAGTGTGTGTGTGTTTGTCGTACACCACCAGACAGAGTGGGAAGTGATACATACATACGTGTGTGTAAGTGGGGGGGGGGGGGGGGGGGGGGGTTGTACACCACCAAACAGAGGGGAAAAAGTGATGTGAGTGGATGTGTGGGTTGTACACCACCAGACACACAGAGTGGGAAGTGATGTGAGTGTGAGTTTATATGTGTGTGTTGTACACCACCAGAGTGGGAAGTGATGCGAGTGGGTGTGTGTTGTACACCACCAGAGTGGGAAGTGATGTGAGTGGGTGTGTGGTTTTACACCACCAGACAGAGTGGGAAGTGATGTGAGTGGGTGTGTGGTTTGTACACCACCAGACAGAGTGGGAAGCTATGCGAGTGTGAGTTTATATGTGTGTTGTACACCACCAGACAGAGTGGGAAGTGATGTGAGTGGGTGTGTGGTTTGTACACCACCAGAGTGGGAAGTGATGTGAGTGGGTGTGTGGTTTGTACACTACCAGACAGAGTGGGAAGCAATGCGAGTGTGAGTTTGTGTGTGCATCACCAGAGTAGGACGTGATGCAAGTGGGTGGGTGGGTTGTACACCCCCAGAGTGGGAAGTGATGTGAATGAGTGTGTGTCACACATCACATGATACACCTGCAGCTCTGACAAAGACATCAAACACTCCAGTATATGATTGTTCAGCAACCCCTCCATGAGCAGGTGCCAAACACTCCAGTATATGATTGTTCAGCAACCCTCCATGAGCAGGTGCCAGGACTTACTTTGTGACCATCTAGTTCTGACTTGCCCACTTGTCTTTTCTCACCAACAAGTTCTCGTTGACTCGGGGCTTGACTTCTCCTCTGTATAAAGAATAGAAAACAAGATTAGTTAGTCGGCACTCTTCCGAATAACGGCCCTAAATGGGGACATAACTCTGTAGTGTAAAAAGTATCCCTTACAGGGCCTTATTAATTGATGTGGTGGATCACTTCTGGTTCAGTGTGACATGGACTGCAAGACCAATCGATGGATGCAATAAATGTTTCCTGGGCCCGGAGGGCCCTGACTGTCGTCGGAGTGTATATCTATTTCCACATATAACTGACAGGTATACAATCCAACGAATGTGAGGGCCCTTCGGGCCCAAAAGCATTTATTGCATCCATCGATCAGTCTTGCCATCCACATCATACTGAACCGGAAGTGATCAACAATACATTCAATGCTCGTTCCGATATGTACAATATTTTCCCAAAGAAGATGCCTGCGGACAGTATTTACAACTTTTGTGCCACAATTTCCACATATAACTGTGAAATATTATTGATACGTAATTCCATTTTCTCAGTACTATATTTTAGTTCGTAGTGTTTAATATTTTATATTATATCACCTAATGAGGCCCTGTAAGGGATGCTTTTTACACTACAGAGTTATGTCCCCATTTAGGATCGTTATTCGGAAGAGTGCTGTTATGTCTGCTTCCTGTCTCAAACTGTCTTTTACTTATAGTAATTTATACTTTATGTATCTTGTCCACCCTTTGCCGGCCATACAATGGGGCGTCTTTCAAAGACATCCCTATTGCCAACAGAATTTGTTTTAGTGTGACCGTCTCAGATTTTCGTTGATCAGACTACTTCTGGGATGCCAAGAAGCCTTCTGACTTTCTTTTTTTTTTTTTATGAGTATGCTCTTTGAAAAAGATTTCAGTCAAAATGTTCATCTGCCCCCTTATCTGTGTGTTCTTTCATTTATCAGCTGTCTTGTCAGTTTGTTTTTTATTCCGACCTCTGTTGTTTACCGTATTTGCTGTATTCACTCAACTATGCCAATGTGTAGGTAGATTTCGTAATGTAATTATAATAATTTTAATAATTAATATTTAATAATAATAGCAATGTCAGAGATACCGAACTTCCGGTCTAAGGCATGGTTGTGTTTTCTTAATTTCGCGAACTTTTTGTCGCGTCGTCGAACAATCACTTCCGGTTGCACCATGTCATGCAATAATTTAATTCTTCGAAAGCAGCGTGGTATGATGACACGGGAATCTACTCTGATCTTTGTAGTATTGGACCTTCTATTATGCGACAAAAGGTTTATGCCGAGAAAAAGTTTTTTCTGGGCTTTTATTCAAGTCTGTTCACGAATAGTAAGCAAATCTGTCTTATAACTCCTGAAAGTAAACAGAAGCTTTAACTTTTTAATCCATTTTTGAATCCCTCGTCCAATTTTACATAAATGTGAAGAGTTTCAACACAGCTGCTGTTAGCTGGAGTTCAGGACAAAATATTTTGTGACATGGTCTGTCATAAGACAAAATTCAAGATGGCGGCGCTCATACCATACAATAGTACTAAACTTTAGCGGACCTATATTTATATATAATTAGAACTGGTAATTTAACTACTAAACTTAAACAGAATACAAGTGCCATTTGTAATTTGTAGCAGTAATGTATCTGTGTACTTGTATAATATTTCAGCATTTGACGTGACTGAAAATAATTTTGAAAGCCAGTTTTCAGACCCGTCTGTAAACTTGTAAGTAGTGTAACTGTAAGTAAGGAGTACTTTTTTTCTAAGCTGCGCTGCAGCACTTAATTATTTAAATTTAAATACAGTACTGTAAAATAAGTTATATGTTTTAAATAAGTTACTATCTAATTATTAATTGCTCACTATTAGATACAGAACAGTGTAATTGTAGAGTAGAAGTAGAAATAGATTTTTAGTGAATATTTAATTATTTAATATTTTATTATTTAATATCTTAATAATTAATTAACAGCTGCTTAATTTATGCAGCAGTTACAAACTTACTTACTTACATTAATGCATGATATTTAATCAACAAAAGAAAGCTGTTGCAATGCAGTTAGGACATTAAGACAATACAATATATGATAGTAGATGGTCGTGCTGTACCTGATGTGCTGAGAGAAGTGAGGAGTCTCGTTCATGCCAACGAACCAGGCAAGCTAATACAGGAAAGTACTCTTACTAATAATTTACATATATTTAAAAAATTAGTTGTGAAACATAAAAAGCAATTAACCAAAGAATGGCCATCACTTGTGACATTCTTTCTTGAATCATTTCCTGTGACATTCAAGATTCTGCCTGTCACACCTACTTTGCCACAGCCTGTGTCAATTTGATAAAACAATTCAGGTGCACACCTTCCTGTGGTGAGTTTCTATATATTTGAATAACGAAGACACAAACAATAGATTGCACGATTTATTGCCTGGCATATTTCGCTGCATCTTGTCAGGTACATACTGCAGAAATCACACAACTTACGTGAATTAATTAGATAAATCCTTCAAACTGAAATATACACATGTTCGCACAGTAATGTCGATTGTCTACCACGGTAATTTTTAACTGACACAGACAGCAGAGCACATACTCCAGGATTGCCCAAACTACAACATATCCAGGCGAACCTTCTGGCCTAGAGAGACAACAGTGGAAGATAAACTCTATGGACCGCTGAATGAACTAAAAAAGACTGTTAGATTCATACAAGAGACAACATTGCAGTTATAAACATATTTTAGGCGAACAAAAGAAGAAAGAAGAAGAAGAACTGATTAACTTGTCTTTCTGCTTGCACAAGGACGGCTTACTGGTTGATTATTATAGCTTCAGCAAACTTTAACAATCGACTACTTTGTGTGTTGAACAACACACGGAAGGCGCTGTCTCTTTCAACCACTTGACCGCTCTTGAGCACATGTCTCGCGACCAATGAAGCAGGACTGTTCTGGTGTGTCGGCCTGCCTAGGCTACCATCTTCTGTGTGTAGTATCTTGTCCACCCAATTCGGAATGTGTGGCTATTAAAATTATGTACCACCGACATTCAATTCAACTTTCTAAACAAGTCATATCGCTAAATTGACCGAGTGGGGAGCCTACTTGGACCTATTCATCTCCTCGGAAGGTTAGCTGGATGAAATATTTCACTTGCCTCTTTTTTTTCTTATTGTACTGCGACAAAGCTGAAAATATAAAAAATATAAAATTACACAGAGTAATGAAGCTTACATAAAAGAATAACGAAAAACACAGGACGTTTTGACTAGCTTCATCAGCAAACAAATACCTACACAAAATACAATAAATAATCACGGAGAAGACCCTCCAGTGACTACACTGTTAATTAGGTCAAGGCACATCCTATCAAAAAATACGTCAAGTTAGGCCTCGCTGCCCCGGACGCAATGATATATGGCACAACGTTGTCCGTTTAAAAATAAACAAGCCACGGTAATAGAAGGCAGAATTTCTCAGCTTCCAATTTTAGGGCCGCTGTAGCAGAATGTATACCTTAGGTGGGCAAAGCTACAGCACGCTTGAGCATCAGGATGGAATGGGAAGAAAGATGCTCAAGTCGTGACGTAGTTTGTTGTTAGGAGTTCAGTAAACATCTGGGACTGAAGGAGAGAGGTCACCATAATGTCGGAATTGAAATAAGATTCTTGTAGTGGTCATCAATGTAAAATAAAACTCCATTTATACTAACCAGAGAACTCGTTGGTCCTCTATGTGTCTGCTTTGTTACAGAGGACTAAATGGTGCCCACGACTCAGGATCGGAACTTGGAGTGTCGCGGAATCTCAATACGCTGTCCATGTAAAACATCGAAGTAACTACAAAATTTTGAAGATCTTTATTCTGCTCGCACCAATTTCCCAGAGACAGAATTACGGCACGGTTCTAAACTTGTATTGAACGTAAAAACGAAGTTGATAAATGGCCACTACGTCGTCTGTGAGAGTTACAGCAGCCAAAAGCCCGGCTAGGGGTGGTTGTCTGTAAATATTCTTCAGAATCCTCGCTGTACGGACCTCTTGTCAAGAATCCTCGCTGTACAGGCAGTCGTTATCAGCTGAGATATGAAAACCAGCTTGCCAGGGCGGGTTGCTGTACAATGGTTATCATCTTGCTGAGCAAAAGAGTGAGAAAAACCAGCACGTTTTTTCTGGATCCTTTGTAATAAGAGGCTCAGGAAAAAGAAACTTCAAGGCAAATCGAATCAAGTAGAAAGAAACGTTATACTAAGAGAGCAGTTATCTACTTCGCATCAAGATTGCCTGGAGCGAACTGAAAGCCGTTGAATCGTGACCTTGAGAGTTTGAGGAAACAAGTCAATCACTCATTTGAAGAATAAGAAGAAATGAGAAGGTCATCAACAGCAGCGATATCATTAGGGAACTCTCAGAAGTGGGAGGGGCAGACTGGGCTGCCGACCTACTGAAAAGGGGACCCAAATTATCGCTTTAGTGAGCTACAGCTTTCAAGACGTCGCTTTGATGTGCCCTGTTATCGGGTGAAAAGAAGGCAGAAGTCTGGTAGGGACCCAACCAGGGGTTGAAGTTACTGAAACGTTGGAAGAAGAAACTACCTGAAGTGCGTGATCGGTTGGAGGAGCATTTCAACTAACACAGACTCCTAGCGTTTGAGTTCTACCTGACAGCGAACATAGAGGAATACGTCTTTCTTGGATCGGGAGCAGAGATTAGGGTAATTAGTAAACCTTAAATATCATTTTTAAGTACTATTGTCTGGTTGAACAATTCTTAGTGTGTAAAGTAAAAACGCTCATATCTTTAAATTAGCTGGTTATAAATGTGAATTTGATTTTATTATTGTATACAGAAATATTTCAGCATGACAGAACAAGATTCATTGGCACAAGTTTTGACGGGGGTAGGAACGGTGATAGATAGACTTAATACGGTCATGAAACAACAAGGAATGGCAACTGAAATTGTTAAGTTTAGCGGACAGGCAAAAGATTTTAAGAAGTGGGTAACTTCCATAGAGAAATATGCATATTTGGTGTCAGCATCAGATGAAGAGAAAATGAGACTTGCTTATCAGGCAGCAACAGAACCGGTTTCAGATCATATCCGAAGAAAATTAGAAGCTAGAGTAGATGAGACATGGGAGCAGTTCAAAGACAACCTGGCCCATAAGTACGCGGAAATAACGGACCCACAACATGCGTTTTCGGTGTTGAGACAGTCTAAACAAAACAATGGAGAGACGGTACAATTGTTCAGCGATAGGTTGATTAACCTGGCTGAAGAAGCATTCTTAGGACAGAATGTACGAGGAGAAGAGGTGGAGAGGATGTTAGTCGGGATTTTTGTAGATGGCATAAAATCCGATGGACTGAAGTTTAAGCTGATGAGAGAAAACCCCGAGAGGTTATCACAAGCTGTAGATATTGCGGTACAAGAAGAAAATTTGAGACGTAGATTTAGATTGAGAACAGGACGAGAAATAGGAACTAGTCGAGAAGACAGGATTGAGGAGCCTATGGAGATAGGACAAACAAGGTTCGGATGGAATAGGAGAGGAGGTATACAGACGTTACAGGGTAGTAATAGAAATGCTTATGATGAAAGAAGACAAATGAGGTATCCTACAAGTGAGACAGTAGGTAACACAAATATAGTCTGTTGGTTTTGTGGTCAACGCGGACACGTTTCTCGTTTTTGTGGTAACAGGCGTGTCCAGTCGAATACACAAAGTAGAAATGGAAGTAGCAGGTTGAATAGGAATGTTGAAGATAGACACAGAAATTTTACAGGTACAAGAACGCAGGAAAACCGGCACCCTACCTATTAAATAGGACCTGTAGTAGGAGGGAAAATAATAAGGTCCCAAGATTTAAAGAATATGTTAATAACAGGCATAGTAGGATGAGTAGACAATACTTTCAACTAGATGAAATCAAACAGGTTACAGAAAATAAAACAGATCCTAGCTCATGTATAATAGAAATAGGAAAATATAGAGTTCGTACATTAATTGATTCAGGAGCTCAGGTTAGTGTAATTAAAGAAAGTTTTTTATATAAAATAATGAGAAATTGTAGAATATTTAGGAGTCATAATAATCTTCACTCTGTTACAGGACAGAATTTAAAAGTAATTGGACAAACAATCATGAATTTTAAATTAGGAGGGATCAACGTAAGACATCTTTTTCATGTAGTGAAAGATTTAAATAGAAACATGCTTATAGGAAGAGATTTTTTAATAAAAAACGGAGTAAGACTTTTCTTTGATTTACACAAATTAAAATTCAAGGACGTATATGTAGATATGGAAGAAGACATGCATATATCAGCACTAGTTAGAGTTAAAATGTCTACGACGTTAAAACCACAGTCGGTTAATTTGATACAAACAAAGGTAAAGAGAAACCCATATTATGTGGCAGGACACACAGTTAGAATCACTGAATTACAAAAGGAAGTAATTGATGAGCCTGGTCTAGAAGTTCCGGATGGAATAATATCGTTAGATAAACACTTAACCTTTCCAGTAATGATTATTAACAACACAGGTAGAGAAATTAAATTATACAGAGGATGTGTAATAGCCAAACTAGAACATAACATTAGTGACATATTGGCAACGGATAGAGTAGAAATGCCGGGAACAAACTATTCAGAAACTCCTAGTGAAAGAATTAATAACAGACGCGGACGCGGAAGAAAAGGGAACGTACAAAAGGATGAATTGATCCATCCATTCAGAAGAAATACAGGCCAAATACATTCATTAGACAAAATGACAAGGGAACAAGAATTGTTGGCACAGTTAAAAGCTCCACCAGAAAATAAGAAAGTATTAGAACAACTTATAAAAGAAAATCAGGATGTATTTGCAATTAATGATTTAGAATTGGGAAGGACAAAAACAGTTACAATGGAAATAGATACGGGAGATCATCCACCAATTAGTTTAAAACCGTATAGAACTCCCTTAAGAAATAGAGAAATTGTTGAAAAGGCAATAGAAGATATGTTGAAAGCAGGAATAATAACAAGATCGAAGTCAGAATGGTCATCTCCGATAGTAATCGTGACCAAACCTGATGGTTCAAATCGGTTCTGCTGTGACTATCGGGCGTTGAACAAGATCACTAAGAATGTAGCGTACCCACTGCCGGTGATTGATATTTTGGGGTTGCTTAATGGCTCTACATTCTTCACGACACTAGACGCAAGATCAGGATTCTGGTGTATCCCGATGTCGGAAGATGCTCAGAAGAAAAGTGCATTCTGTACTCATATGGGTTCTTACGAATTCTTACGAATGCCATTCGGGGTTCGAACGGCTCCATCTCACTACATGCTGTTAATAAATGAGGTATTAGAGGGTATGCAAAAGTTTGCATTGGCATACATAGACGACATTCTAATCTATACAGCAGGGGATGTGGATGATCACTTAAAACATGTCAGATTAGTATTCGACAGATTAAGAATACATGATGTTACATGCATGATGTTCTTTCACTCTACGTAGAGCGCCCTGGTCATCCACTGCACCTGTATTCGTCTCCAATCGTCTCGACTTGTCTTGCCACTGGACTCAGATGGACTCAGGCGAGAGAGTGAGGTCGACGAATTGCGCAACTCTTCCTCACTTTAATCCAAGTCATCGCGCAAGTCATTCTTCATCCAACGTCACATATCACCTTCAAGCCCTGTGGCGATGGGCGAGCGGCAAAGCGGCAGGCGTGGGTACGCTGGCAGCCGTAGTCGCAGACCTGCACACAGGCGGCTCAGGCCATATGGTCATCTTCTACTGACCGGAGCAGCAGTGGGATTCGGCAGCCCCCTGAGCGAATGAGCGGCCCTCTATAGGAACACACTGCTCACCTCCATAGCATGAGGAAGGGGCTAGAAAAGGTGCCCTAAACATTGTCTGCTTCATCACTACCTAACCAGCTAGCCGCGGTTGGTGGGTACCCTAAACTGCGGTCGACATACAAAGAAAGATAAAACAAGCAAAGCTAAAAGAGTAAACCATATTCCCTTAACAATTGGAACTTGGAATGTACGCACCCTACTTGACAGAGACGGCGCGTCAGGTCCAGAGAGACGAACAGCACTGATTGGGAGAGAGCTGGGCAGGTACAACATCGACATTGCAGCCCTGAACGAGACACGACTTGCAGAAGAAGGCCAAATCTGTGAAATTGGTGCCGGCTACACATTTTTCTGGAGTGGAAGGAAAAGCGAGGAAAGACGCCAATCCGGTGTGGGATTTGCCATTAAGTCGGCCCTGGTCGGCAAATTAGCTGGATTTCCAAAGGCTGTAAACGACAGGCTCATGACCATGAAGTTGCCTCTGCTGAATGGAAGGAAGCACGCAACCATTGTGAGTGTCTACGCACCAACTATGACCAACGAAGATGATGTCAAGAATAAGTTCTATGAGGACCTGCACAATGTATTAACATCTGTTCCCAAAGGAGACAAACTTATACTCCTTGGGGATTTCAATGCCAGAGTAGGCACGGACACCACCTCTTGGAGTGGCATTATTGGAAAGCATGGAGTCGGAAATTGTAACACCAATGGACTCCGCCTCCTTCAGACATGTGCCGAACATGATCTCCTGATTACGAACACAATTTTCCGTCTCCCCATGAGAAATAGGACATCGTGGATGCACCCTCGCTCGAAACACTGGCACCTCATTGACTATGCAATCGTCAGGAGGAGTGACAGACAAGACGTTCGAGTGACAAAATCCATGTGTGGTGCCGAATGTTGGACAGACCATCGTCTCATTGTCTCGAAAATGAACATCCACATCAGGCCACCACGGCGTCCTCAAGGGGCAAAAATGCAAACAAAGCTAAATGTCATCCCGCCTAAACAGCAAGAAAATGCAGCAGTCGTTTGAAAATATGCTGGAAGACCGCCTCAAGCCCAATGCTGAAGCAAAACAGGATACAGAAACAGAATGGAGAGCCCTAAAGGAACACGATTTACAACACTGCTATGGAAATCCTGGGTCCAGCCCCCCGAAAGCATAAAGACTGGTTTGATGAAAATTCCGAAGACATCAACCAATTGCTGGCCGAGAAACATCTTCTCCTCAAGGCACATTTGAATGACCCAAAGTCAACATCAAAAAAAGATGCTTTCAAGAACATTCAGAGAGTAGTGCAGCAGAAACTTCGGCACATGCGGGACTCCTGGCTGAGCAGCAAAGCTGATGAAATTCAGGGCTTTGCTGACAGACACGATATGAAAAACTTCTACGACTCACTGAAAGCGGTCTATGGTCCTTCATCACCAGGCATAGTTCCCCTCCTCAGTGCAGACGGGGGAACATTGGTCACCGATAAGAAAGAAATCCTCCAACGCTGGGCAGAGCATTTCAGCAAAATCTTAAATGCAACTTCCTTCTTCGATGATGAAACCATCAATTGCCTTCCTCAAGTTCCCACCAATGAGACTCTTGATGACCTGCCAACCATAGTGGAAATAAACAAAGCCATCCAGCAACTCTCCAGCGGCAAGGCACCTGGTCCTGACTCCATCCCAGCAGAGATATACAAGGCAGGTGGGCCGGTCCTAACAGAGCAGCTTCACCGAGTCTTCACAAACATATGGATGAACGAGACCATGCCACAAGATTTTAAGGACGCGTCAATAGTCCACCTTTACAAACGTAAAGGAAACCGCCAATCCTGTGACAACCACCGAGGCATCTCCTTGCTTTCAATTGCAGGGAAGATACTCGCCAGAATTCTTCTCAATCGCCTCACAGCCCATCTCGATCAAGGTCTTCTTCCTGAGAGTCAATGTGGCTTCAGAAAAGAACGTGGAACTGTTGACATGATTTTCGCTGCAAGGCAGCTGCAAGAGAAATGTCAGGAACAGAACTGCGAAATGTTCTCCACTTTCATTGACCTTACCAAGGCTTTTGATACAGTCAGCAGAGAAGGACTGTGGAAGATTATGGCAAAATATGGCTGTCCACGAAAGTTTGTCCAAATAGTGCGGCTATTTCATGACGGCATGCAGGCAAGAGTACAGGAAAATGGTGAGCTGTCTGAACCCTTTCCTGTCACCAATGGAGTGAAGCAAGGATGTGTCCTGGCACCAACACTGTTCAGCCTCATGTTTTCAGCCATGTTGATGAATGCCTTCGAGAACGACGACATTGGAATAGACATCAACTACCGTATGGATGGAAAGTTATTCAATCTCAGAAGGCTGAAAGCTAAAACCAAAATTAACAGTGGCACCGTCAGAGAGCTCCTGTTTGCTGATGATTGCGCTCTATACGCCAACTCAGAGGCGGACATGCAACATAATGTTTCAGCTTTCTCACATGCCTGTGCCAACTTTGGGCTCAATATCAACTTGGAGAAGACTGTAGTTATGTACCAGCCAGCTCCAGGGAATAATCACACTGTGCCGAATATCAAAGTGAATGATCATAGACTAAGTGTTGTGGACAAATTTACCTATCTTGGCAGCACCGTGTCACAAGCTGCCACAATCGATGACGAAGTGAATGCAAGAATCTCCAAGGCCAGTGCAGCCTTTGGCAGACTGTACAAGAATGTATGGGACAGAACTGGAATAAGCCTGCAAACAAAGCTAAAAGTCTACAAAGCAGTTGTATTATCCACACTGCTATATGCTTGTGAAACCTGGACTGTTTATCAGCGACACGCTAGGAAATTAAACCACTTCCACACAGTCTGCCTAAGGAAGCTACTGAAGATTAAATGGCAAGACAAGATTCCAGACACTGAAGTCCTAGAAAGAGCATCCATACCCAGTATCCACACTCTACTGATGAAGAATCAGATTCGCTGGGCTGGTCACTTGACTCGCATGCCAGATCACAGGCTCCCTAAACGAATTTTTTACAGCGAACTGCGTTGTGGTAAACGCTCCCAAGGTGGCCAGAGGAAACGTTTTAAAGACATTCTGAAAATTTCACTGAATGCTTTTGGAATTCATCATGACACCTGGGAGGCTGCAGCCAGAGACCGAAATTCGTGGCGTGCATCATTGCGCAAAGGTGCAGTTATATGTGAGGCAACCAGGACTGCAAGAGCTGTGAAGAAAAGGCAGGACAGAAAAACCACTGCAGGAAATCCTCCTCCAGAGACGTCAAGCATTCTTTGTCCACATTGTCAAAGAACATTTCGAGCCAAAATAGGCCTTATCAGCCATCTTAGAACCCACGGCTCCACACCTTCAACCCCACTGGATGAAATGAATGGTCATCATCATTCTTGATGGACAAACAACAACACATGATGTTAAATTGAAGCTTAGTAAATGCGAGTTTTTAAAAACAGAAACAAAATATTTGGGGTATATTATTAATAGAGACGGAATTAAACCAGACCAAGACAAGATAAAGGTTATTAAAGAGTTACCTCCTCCAACTAACGTAAAAGAAGTGCGTGCTTTTATTGGAACCTGTGGGTATTATAGGCGCTTCATTCCAGCGTTCTAAAAAATAGCAGAGCCTATTACTAACTTAACTGGCAAATACACTAGATTTAAGTGGGATGATGAGTGTCAAAAAGCGTTCGAGTTTTTAAAAAATAGTTTAACAATAGTGCCACTATTGACACATCCAGATTTGAATAAACAGCTAATACTATATACAGATGCTTCAGATAATGCTATAGGAGCGTGTTTGGTTCAACCATACGAAGGAAAAGAATCTGGAATACCAGGGGTTAAAAATGAAAGGCCAATTTATTTCTTATCTCATAAACTTAGCAGGTCCCAACGGAAATGGTCTACTATTGAGAAGGAGGCTTATGCTATTCATTATGCTCTACAGAAACTTAACTACTATCTACATAACGCAAATTTTGTTATCAGAACTAACCACATGCCTTTAAAATCTGTTAGAAGCTCCAGTGCAGAACAGGAAAATACAGACGTGGGCATTGAATCTACAGGGATACAATACAAAAATTGAATACATACCAGGTAGGATTAACACATGTGCTGATTTATTGTCTAGGATCCCGTATCCACAGTCATCAGGAGACACAGAAGATGAAGGTGAACCGGAGATTGACGACCGAAACTGGCAAGTAAATATATTAGATTCTGCCATAATAAATATAGAAGAGTTTGAGAGTTTACCATCGGATCAAGAGTCTGAACCTAGAGCAGAAGACCCACATTTAGCACAATTTAATATGAAAGAAGAACAAGAATTAGATCCAAAAGTCTTACAAATAAAACAGAAATTAAAAGAAACGGAGGAGAATAAATATAAGAAGAATTATTTAATTTTGCAAGAGGATGAACAGTTATATTATATGAGTGAAAGGAACGAACAGCTAAGGAAATATATTCCAAAACATTTGGAAAATGAAGTTTTAAAAGCATATCATGATGAGAATGGTCATCTCGGTCATGATAAATTGGTGAAAGCACTTACAAGTAAATATTATTGGCCGAACTTATTTAAATCTGCTTGTAAATATGTAGATACGTGTGAAAGATGCAGATTAAGGAATATGAAAACAATTAAGTGTCCCTTACAAGATACAGATATTCCTCAGTTTCCAATGCAAAAAATTAGTTTAGATATATCGGGTCCTCACCCTAGAACATTGTCAGGAAACGTGTATTTAATTCATATAGTAGACGTCTACAGTCTTTGGCCGGAAGTTTATGCAATCCCAGATAAGAGCGCAGATACTGTCATTAATATTTTTTTACAGGAATTCGTACCAAGATTTAGTTGCCCACAAAGTATACTTACGGATAATGGTAAAGAATTTGTAAATAAAAAATTTGAAAAGTTATTAAAAGATTTGAATATAAAACATATAAAGACCTCATACTATAGACCTTCTTCAAATGCTAAGAATGAACGACAACATAGGACATTATACGATATTATAGCAAAGATTGTTGATGAACATGAAAAAGATTGGGATCTATTCTTAGGACCTGCGCTTAGTGCTATACGCACAAATCAAAATGAGAGCACGGGGTTTTCACCATTCTATTTAATACACGGGAGAGAACCAATACTACCTATAGATAATCTGTTAAAACCAATACGGAAATATATGGGGGAAGACTTTCAAGAGACCATCATACAAGAAATGCATAAAGCACACGTAAGATTAAAGAATAATATAATTAAAGCTAGAGAAAGACAGAAAAAGTACAAAACGTGAATACAAAATTACAGGAGTTTAAAGTGGGTGATAGAGTTTATTATAAGAAGCATAGAAGGAACTCTAAGTTTGATGCTCGTTGGGTCCCAGGTTATTACGTTTTGGAAAAGCTAGGAAATGTATCGTATAGTATCAAGAACCAGATCACGGGACATGTGGCAAGGGCACACGTGGAACACTTAAGAAGAGATGAGGATGAGAAGGGAAATAATAATTATAATAATAATTATTATTCAGACACTGGATACTTAGATGAACAAGTCGTCAGGGGAGCTACAATAACCCCAGGTTTTGGAAAAGATCCAGCACAAAATCAGTTAATAACAACTCCAGTTTGCAATGATACTCAAGAACAGACAATACCGAAAACGATAGAAGAAGAAAATGTGAATGAGAGTCATTATGATAGTATAGAATCTATGGAAGAGGAAATAGGTGCTCCATTTAAGAATACTAGACAAGCAACGAAAAGAAGAATGGATAAACAAAGAGAAAGGGAAGTAAAAAGACAGAGAAGAATTAGAGATTATTCAACAAGCGGTGAAGATATGCCTCTACTAGAAAGGTCCTTAAGAAAGAATGATAGACAAATTAGATGGGATATTCAACGGAAGAAATTAGCGGCTGCTAGCGAGAGACATACAGATGAAGAAGAGGAAATGGATGAAAAGTCAGAATCAAATAGTAGTATGGAAGAAACTAATAAGTTATACGAAGAAGAAGATATTGATGTGGAGATAGCACTTATTCAAAGAAACTTGGAGTTATTGAAGTGGAAACGTAGGAGGTAAATGGATAGAAAATACTGCAGATAGCAAGATATAAGTTTCATGATTTAAAAAGGAAAGAGGTACTTGATGAAGTATATGAGACGGTGGAAATGGAAAAGGCTTCTATTGATACTTTTCATAAATGGTCTTGAGGAGTAGTTAAGCATTAAGATAACTAATATAGATGTAAATTCGAGTGAGGTATATATTTTTTTCTCTCAGTGATGGAATTGCTGGTTGATTTTATGTTTCAACTTCTTGAGTTTTCTTAGATAGATAAGTTAGTCAATGGTACAGCAGGTAGATGTACTCTATAATAAATAGACAAGTTTTTATTGGTGCTAGAAATACCGTGGTTAATGGTAATGATTAAGAAGTTGCTACAAATGAAGGGGAAATAATTGGTGTGTCGAACCACAGGTTCTATTGGTAGATAGTACGCTCATTGTTAGCTAAAGACTTTTATGGAAAGAACAGATATTGTTTTAAGTTAGAAATTGGTCTGTAGGTAACAGATATATTAGCGATTTCGTTGCTAATGGAGGACGCCTTTTTCGGAAAGTTCAAGGTCGTTGGATGCGCAGAAGGTTTACTGCGCGCCCGCAAGATCTGTATATGAAAATTCCCTTGCCGTGTTTCCAAAAGGATAAATGCGAAACTCTAGCATGAAAAAATGTGAATGACAACTTTAACGAGGGTTCAAAGGTCAATCTCACCTAGCGTGACAAAGAACACTCGAATGATTTTCATTCATGAGAACAGGTCGCTCTTTAAGACACAAAGTAAGGAAGTTTATAGTTTGCCTTGTCTATTATCAAATTTATAGTACTTTAACCCACATTTTTGAATAGTATGCCCATTTTTACATATAAATGTGTAATTGCAATAAGGTTTCATTAACCAGACGGTGTAAAACAAAAATGTTGTGTGTGATCAGTGTGTGGGTACTTTACACTACTTTTCATGACCAGAGATTCACAATGGCGGAGTCAGTGACATGTTGGATGGATTTCAGTTTTTATTAATAAAACAAGGAGAGTTAGAATCATAAAGTTAAACAGAATATCAATACACGTTTAACTTTTATAAACAATTTATTTTCTGGCTTTTATCATGCCAAATAACTTAAAATTTATGAAAGTCAAGTCAGTTTTTCAAACCCCTTCACAGGTCCATGGCTGAAAAATTTCATTGACTGCCTTACACTTTAGTTTTATTTGTCTATGCTATTATTATGAATTGTCTTCATTATACTTTATTTTGCATTTTTGAATTCTGTGCCCATTTTTTTATATAACTGTAGAATTTCAACACGGTTCGTTAACCAGGCGGTGTAAAATAAAAATGTTTTGTGTGATCAGGGTGGGTACTTTTCATGACTCGGAGATTCACAAAGGCGGAGTTGCGACATATTGGATGGAAAGTCAAGTCAGTTTTCAAACCCCTTCACAGGTCCATGGCTGAATTTAATGGACTGACTGCCTTACAGTTTTATTTGTCTATGTTATATGAATTTATTTATTGTGCATTTATGAATTATGTGTCAAATTTTACACATAACTATAGTGTTTTAACAAGATTCATTATGCCGAGGTATAGAAAATATATAAATTAATATATTTTGTGAGACCATCTGGTTACAGTCACCATTTATTTATGATCGTGAAAATTTACAAATCGGCATCCCAGCGTATATGAATCTGACTAGTCCAACTATTAGATTTGCATTTTATAAATCTGCAGCAATTTTTATTAACATTATTTTGCTTTTATTTTCTATATTTCTCATTAGATTTATCATGGCAAGAAACAGAAATCATGCTCATCTGATATCGCATCTGTCGGTGTTTGAACCTGAAGCTTGAATGCCAAGACAGATCAGTCGCCAACAGAGGTAGTATTTCTCTAATTAAGGACACGTTTCTACGGTGAGTTGAGTTTACCTTTATAGTTTTAATATCTATTTATTATACTGTAAATCAAAGGTGTTTTTAATACATATTAATATTTTGTTGCGTATCCCTTAGAGGACGTTGCAGTCAACACCAACATTTTTCAGCTGCTGTTGATGTACTAGGCAAGTGTTACGTTCAGTAGTTTGCCATTGCTTTCTGAACGACCGGCTCCCATACCAGCACGTTACAACACAATGCGACCACCAGAGACACTGATCATGGAACCAGACATTCCACAAACACCAACAACACAATCTTCTGCATCATTAATGTTGCCTTCTTTTTCAATGTGCGGTTAATAATTTATAACTTCTTCGTTATCTATCTTTATAATTTTAAGATCAATTTATTATAATATAAAACATTTTAAAAATAAATATACAGCTTCTTTAATTTCTTTTTCTTTTCTCTTCATATTTAAAGTTCACAATTAATAATGTACTATAAATTCTTCATGTTATTTTATAGCATTTTTGTTTTCCAAATTTAGTAATCTTTTTTCTTTCTCTTTTCAGGTAATGTAGCTGCCATGAAGACAGAAGAGATATTGAATACCAAGACAGGTCAGTCGCCAACAGAGGTAGTATGTCTCTAATTATGGACATATTTCTACGGTGAGTTGAGTTTACCTTTATAGTTTTAATATCTATTTATTATACTGTAAATCAAAGGTGTTTTTAATACATATTTTGTTGCGTATCCCTTATGGTACGTTGCAGTCAACGCCAACATTTTTCAGCTGCTGTTGATTTACTAGACAAGTGTTACGTTCAGTAGTTTGCCATTGCTTTCAGAACGACTGGCTCCCATACCAGCATGTTATAACACAATGCGACACGGTCTTAATACATATACAGTATCTTTAATTTCTTGTTCATTTCTCCTCAAATTTAAAGTTCACAGTTAGTTAGTCGACAAATCATCCTCATTGCACATCGAACAATTCAGTGCATACATGCTCAGCTTATTAATCTTCTTTGACTTTCTGCATACTGTTCTTGTTTACCAAACCTCTTTTAATTTGCTG
Organism: Cepaea nemoralis; assembly: GCA_014155875.1. Lineage (NCBI taxonomy): Eukaryota > Metazoa > Mollusca > Gastropoda > Stylommatophora > Helicidae > Cepaea > Cepaea nemoralis. The sequence continues at coordinate 105,860 of JACEFZ010025145.1, read as the reverse complement.
TTCATGCATTCTGACCGTGGTTGTAAATTCATTCATTACTTGTCTGTGTCCTCGAACCACGTTATTGCTTTACTTAATGGCATGACTTCCATAGTCAGGCTACTTGTGATCAAAGCAAAAGCACCATAACCTTTCTTCGCAATGACAGCGTCACCGTCTGTCTGTAGTTTGTCTAGTTAGATGCAAATCTGAAATAAACAATTAATAGTTTATAACTTCTTCATGTTATTTTATAGCATTTTACTAATCTTTTTTGTCCTCTTTCTTTTCAGGCTCTTGTCAGAATCAACTGATGTCAAGCTGCATATATAATGTAACCATAATATTAATAAAGATTATTAACGGCAAACTATATGAGTACATATTCATCTGTTGACACTTGTATGCAAATTTACTAATTTTAAACGAACCTCATAACAACCATTTATCCCAATAATATACTTGTGATAACCAATAATAATCGATGCTTACTGAATTGATTTTGGTGAGGCCGAGTCAAAGTGAAAGCTAAAATATCAAAATTTAGCATTATTTGATTGTACAATTTTGTTTTTAACCGAACATGTTAGCAACCATACATCGCTACGACCGGGGCTTCGAGGCCTAACTGCTCATGTCATCCATTTTTTAAATATGATGTGTAACCATTTTAAATTGCTAATTAGGCCACAACACATACTATCAAAAATTCAAAGTGACCGTTAGATCCGTATCATCAATCCGCATAAAACCATATACATCTCAAATCTTTTAAAGCTAAAATTCAGAAAACGTAACCTAATTTATGAGTTAGTAATTAATTAGCGGCCATTTTAAATTGCTAATTAGGCCACAACACATACTATCAAAAATTCAAAGTGACCGTTAGATCCGTATCATCATTCCGCATAAAACCATATACATCTCAAAATCTTTTAAAGCTAAAATTCAGAAAACGTAACCTAATTTATGAGTTAGTAATTAATTAGCGGCCATTTTAAATTGCTAATTAGGCCACAACACATACTATCGAAAAATTCAAAGTGACCGTTAGATCCGTATCATCATTCCGCATAAAACCATATAGCATCTCAAATTTTTTAAAGCTAAAATTCAGAAAACGTAACCTAATTTATGAGTTAGTAATTAATTAGCGGCCATTTTAAATTGCTAATTAGGCCACAACACATACTATCAAAAATTCAAAGTGACCGTTAGATCCGTATCATCATTCCGCATAAAACCATATACATCTCAAATTTTTTAAAGCTAAAATTCAGAAAACGTAACCTAATTTATGAGTTAGTAATTAATTAGCGGCCATTTTAAATTGCTAATTAGGCCACAACACATACTATCAAAAATTCAAAGTGACCGTTAGATCCGTATCATCATTCCGCATAAAACCATATACATCTCAAATTTTTTAAAGCTAAAATTCAGAAAACGTAACCTAATTTATGAGTTAGTAATTAATTAGCGGCCATTTTAAATTGCTAATTAGGCCACAACACATACTATTAAAAATTCAAAGTGACCGTTAGATCCATATCATCATTCCGCATAAACCATATACATCTCACAATTTTTTAAAGCTAAAATTAAGAATGCACAGAGTAATTAATGAATTAGTAATTAATTAGCGGCCATTTTTACTTGCTAATTAGGTCACCACACGTCATATTAAAAAATAGTTGACATGAGCAGTTAGGCCTCGATACCCCGATCGCAGCGAAGTATGGTTGCTAGGATGTTCGTTTAAAAACTAAATAGATATTCTTAAAAAATGTTAAATTTTGACAATTTGGGCCCCAACACTGATTAGGCCGCGCCAAAATCAACTCAGTGAGCGGATTTTTAAGAAAATTTTAGTGAAAGGTCATGACACTCAAATTTAAATAACTCCACTTAGGATTGAGATACAAACATCATTGAGGTACCGTTAGATTTGTTTTTTCAAGGCCTATCTATATGTGGTGATCACATTAGTAAATGGCCAATTTGAAAATCATGATCAGAAACCCTAGATATATATACTTGGCAGTGAATTGTGTTGTTTTCTCGGTTATAAAAATAACGGAATGACTTGTGTGAATAGATATGTGTTACATTGATTCGTATAAGAGGCCAATGTTGCTGGGTCACTTTACGTAGTTAATTCTAAGTGAATTATGTTTTTTTGAAAACCTTCTCTTTAGCGAGAAGACAGTTGTTTTATTGAATCTGAGTTTTTAATGCCTCATATATAAAATGTTTTTTTTGCTTGATTTGGTCCTGTAGAAATGATTGTTATTATGTTGATTTTAGAATAGGATTATTGTGTTCGTAGACTTTTGCGTACAAACTATTGGTCCGTAAAAGAGACCAGTAGTGTTAGGTAATACTAGAATATTTTCTTCTGATTTGATAAGATGCATGTTATATTATTTTAAAGTGTGTTTTTCTTTGAATGAGTTGATATCTTTAGTTAATATGAGGGAAAACATAAATTTGTGTAAAAAACTACTCATAATTTCTACTACTAATTAACTCATAATTTAAATAAGTTGTTTTGTGTATTAGGTTACCTTGTTAGTAAATATGTTACAAATTTAATTAAGTAAGTTTAATTTTCAAATAGTTATGGTGTTGGCTAGAAATAAAGAAAATACATGGGGCCTTTATTTAAGACCCTTCGTTCAGAAAAGAGTTAATAAAACTACTGAGGGCTAATAGAGAGACACATTCTCTTTGTGAATATTATGTATTATTATGATAATCGGCATGAAGAGGTTCTTATGGATATGAAGTATTAGAAAGTAAAATAGGAGCTGCATTAAAGTCAGCATTATATGAAGATATAAGGTTGGGTATATGAAAAAAAAAGAAAAAGGGGGGGGGGGGGGGGAGACTGTGAATGGCAGCATATAAGCTGGGGTATATATAGGTGGACAAGGAAGCAGATTATGGGATGTGAGGGGGCAAGATATAGGAGCTGTGAAAAATCAGCGTTAATTAAATTAAAAATGTTCATGGAATATGAACATTGGCTCGTGGTCAAAGATGAGATAACGGAAATATAAACAAGATTGTGGATGGCAATATAAATGTTGAATATATAAATGTTGAGAAAACTTATATCAACTTGATTTATAGGGAACAAAGATGTATTTCATAAGATGTATTTAAAAAAAAAATTTTTTTACAAAAATTTTTTTGTTGGCAAGAGAGGTAAATGTGATTGTGTTGACTATTCATTCCTTTATGTAAATGTGATTGTGTTGACTATTCGTTCTTTATGCTTTTCACTGGGTGCGCACCCTTTCTTTACTTTTTCTAACTACATTGTTTTCTGTCTATTCTGTGTTGTGAAAGAGTGAGGAATTTCATAATGTCAAGTGTACGATAACGATTTATACGAGCTGTTCTTATGATATATATATTTTGTAAGAGAACTTTGAAGAGCCAAGAACGAACAAGAAATGTATAGTGGTTTACTATATGGCAGGGGAAAAGAGTTACGAATAGATTGTTTTACTTAAAATAAAGTTGGTTTGGGGAAGATTAGAGGAGTTATGGGAGGTAAGGAAAGAGAGGGAATAGAATAGGGGATTGGGAGTAAAGACTTTTTAAAGAAAAAAATCTTTCTGAAACATAGGAAGGTGTAGCAGAATGTATACCTTAGGTGGGCAAAGCTACAGCACGCTTGAGCATCAGGATGGAATGGGAAGAAAGATGCTCAAGTCGTGACGTAGTTTGTTGTTAGGAGTTCAGTAAACATCTGGGACTGAAGGAGAGAGGTCACCATAATGTCGGAATTGAAATAAGATTCTTGTGGTGGTCATCAATGTAAAATAAAACTCCATTTATACTAACCAGAGAACTCGTTGGTCCTCTATGTGTCTGCTTTGTTACACCGCGATAAAATTTTACTTATCTCTTAGTTGCACTTCCTGGTATTAAATTACGTCACCATATAATTCATAACTCCGCTTAGAATCAACGTACAGTCTTCGTTGAGATACCGTTGGATTCGTCTTGTCAAGCTCTATCTAACTGGTATGATTTCATAAGTAAACACCCAATTTTTAAATATTGACCAAAATTGCTACTTAGTGGGCCTAATTAATAAATATTATTTATTAAAAATAATATAATAATAATAATTTAAAACAATTATAAATTAAATTTTAAAGAGACATTTGTAAACAATTTTAACTGTATATTAAATCCGTCCTGCCAGTCGTTGAAAAAAAAGTTGTTCAGCTATCCACAGACATAATGATTACCATTGTGATTGTGAGACAGACAACAACACCGACATCTCTGCCCAGAGTTGCAGCTGAAGGCGATCAGAAACTGGGACTGCGACTTTTGTAAACAAGCGCCATATCTCCAGGACAATTGCTTCCGGGTCACTGTGGGTATTGGTCGGGTTACTGTATGGGTGTCCAGGCACTTGCATTTGACAGGTATACGTATACGACCCTTACCTGCGGGATTTGGCTGAGCGCCTCTAAGTCAGGTCCCAAAGGTTTTAGAGTCTGGCCAACGCTCGCCTGCGAGCCGCCAGCGTCTGCAGCCTACCTTGTTCCAGACATATTAATTATTGGTTACCCTTTCCTCTGGTTTAAACAAGGCAAGGCCGAAAGAGGGAACATGTTGTTTGGCTTGGGCACCACATGTTCTCTGAAGCTCTGCCCAGGCATTGTGAGATGGAATTTTGGCTAAATTCCAATCCACATACTTTCATCTGTCAAGACTGCAAGGTGCCACTCACTGTATGAGTATGTTTAGTAAGGCGGAGAAGGGAATGTTTCGTGTGGAATGGCTCACCTCGCTTCAGATGTCACAGAATGTGAGAATTGTATGGATATTTTCCCCTGGCCGTGGGACAGTGCGGGGGAATGAACAGGCTGATAGGTTGGCTGGGAATGCACCTCTTGGTGGTCGATTGCCTATGGACAAGGGAGAGGTGGTTGTGCGCCTGTGGGACAAGGTGGAGGAACAGATTGAGAACCCATATGTAGAAAGAATGAGATTGCGGGGGGTCGGCATGGGTTCTGAAAGAATCTTAAAACTGAGAGAAAAGACCTGGAGGACTTTTAATCAGAAAGTGGGTGGGAACGATTAGTAGTATGACTCTTCGCTGGCTGTTGAACGAGGGGACGGAGCACGTATGAGAATGTCTTGAGTACAGGGATGTCGGTTCTTAACTCAACTCAATACTGTATGTGTTCATTGTGTCTATACAAACCATAGATTTGCATTCAAAAGTTAGAATTATTCCAAGTCATAGAACATCGATAACACCATAAACATTCTACAACTGTTGCATAGACAAAATCTCAGAATACGCACTTGTAAAATATCACCAAATACCCTGAACACGTTACCTAAACATATACAGAGCAGGCACAGACCAACCAGGCATGTGCAGGGAACTACAGACACAAATAAAGTGTCTAACTGGATACGCCTGTGAGACCTGGACAGTTTCTAAACAAGCTGAACAGCGCATAAATGCCTTTGAATATAAATGTTACAGACGAGTTCTAAGAATATCTTGGATAGAGAAAATAACAAATGCATTCTTACTTCAAGAGCTGAATATTGAAGAAAGTTGGCTATTAAAGACGGATAAAACAAAGAAAATGGAAATATTTTGGTCACTTGAAAAGTAACGAAAAGTTTGGAGAGAGCAATACTGGAGGGGCATATGCCTGGGAAGAGAGGAAGAGGAAGGCCAAAGATAAGATGGGTGCAAGATATGGTGGATGATCTCCAGATGGAAGTATAGAACGCGGGACATCTTGCTTATGAACGAGAGGTGTTCCGGAAGGTTGTTATAGGAGTGAGGTTCAAATTAGATGTAACAAAAACTCACGGCAAGATCTTCAGTTAAGATAAATTAATTAAAAATAGAATTCTGGACTTTAAACACAGAAACCACAAACACTACATAGTGTAGTAGCATATATGAAATTCCTATTTTGTCGAGTCCATTTTTCTTTGCATTACAACCCAAGCCAGTATTTTTGCCTTTGACCACGGATCCCTCAGTGTATACAATTACATCACCTTTATGTCAGCTTATGCCTGTTGTTGCATTGTAACACCCCCGCCCACTATCAGCACACGTAGCCCAACGTCATTATATGTCCTCCCCCTTGTCGATTTCTATCTTCTCCGTGTTTCTGAGGTAAGCCTCTATTTATTTTACCCTGTGGATTCCAAAGACTTTGCTAGTGATGCTATTCTCAATGTAGGGCCTTTCCAGCACCAGCGTCCTTTCCTCACCATTTGTGTCTCTGAGACACAGCACACACACACACACACACACACACACTACTGTCACATACACATACACAAACAAACAACACACAAACTCAAGCTCCGTTCTCAGACATAAAATAGTTTATGTTTCTTCTTCTTATTTCGCACTGTATTCTCCGCCCCCCCCCTCCCCACTGGAGTAATGGCTGTTAATCAAGTCATTTTATGCCTTCCTATCTTATGCAGCCCTGTCCATGTGATTCCCATATTATGTCTTTCTGTTACTAATTCTCTTGTTCTTGTGTGTGTGTTCCTCTATTTCGTTTTCCCCGAGAGTTACAGACAACATATTTTCTAATGATACTATTCTCAGTTTTACCCAGTGCGTATCCTATCCAGGGCCAGCGTATTTCCCTCACCACCCAATCCACTGGTTATTTGCCTAGCTCTCTCTCCACGCGCCCCACACTAGTGATTCTGTCGCACTATTTTAGCCCTTCCATTTTGTGCGAGCACAAATACATGATTGTGTGTAGTTTTGTAATCATTCTAGTCGTTCTCAGCAGTGCTGAGTGTTCTAGGTCTGGTGCTCAGCTGATCTTCTGTTGACAGCCACACATTTTCCCTGGCTATGAAAGCTCTTCTTGTCTTTTCTATCTTGACTTCGATATGTTTATACTTTGCTCCAATTTGTCTACATTGCTACCCAAAGAGATATACGATTCCACCTCTGGAAGTAATGTTTCACAAAGTGAGATTGGGTCATTATTTGCTGGATTTATTCTCATTATTTGTGGATTTATTCTTATTATTTTGCATTTCTTCTAGGAATTTAAAATCTAATAGTTGTAACCTCCCATCCAATGTGTTCATTTTGTCCTGTCCTCTAGGAATATAAAACCCAATTGTTGTAACCTCCCATCCAATGTGTTTATTTTGTCCTGTCCTCTAGGAATATAAAACCAATTGTTGTAACCTCCCATCCAATGTTTTTTATTTGTCCTATCCGCTAGGAATATAAAAACCCCATAGTTGTAACCTCCCACCCAATGTGTGTTATTTTTGTCCTGTAACCTACCATCCATGTGTGTTCATTTTGTCCCTGTCCTCTAGGAAATAAAACCCAATTGTTGTAACCTCCCATTCCAATGTTTTTTATTTGGTCCTGTCCTCTAGAATATAAAAACCAATAGTTGTAACCTCCCACCCAATGTGTTTATTTTCTCCTTCCTCTTGAATATAAAAACCAATAGTTGTTACCTCCCACCCAATGTGTTTATTTGTCCTGTAACCTCCATCCAATGGTTTATTTTGTCCTGTCCTCTATGAATATAAAACCCAATAGTTTGTAACCTCCCACCCCTTTGTTCTTTGACCTGTCCTCTGGAATATAAACCCAATAGTTGTAACCTCCCACCCGTGTGTTTATTTTGTCCTGTAACCTCCCATCCAATGTGTTTTATTTTGTCCTGTAACCTTTCCATCCATGTGTTTATTTTGTCCTGTAACCTCCCATCCATGTGTTTATTTTGTCCTGTAACCTCTCACCCAATGTGTTTATTTTGTCCTGTCCTCTAGGAATATAAAACTCAATAGTTGTAACCTCTCACCCAATGTGTTTATTTTGTCCTGTAACATCCCATCCAATGTGTTTATTTTGTCCTGTCCTCTAGGAATATAAAACTCAATAATTGTAACCTCCCACCCAATGTGTTTATTTTGACCTGTCCTCTAGGAATATACAACCCAATAGTTGTAACCTCCCACCCAATGTGTTTATTTTGTCCTGTAACCTCCCATCCAATGTGTTTATTTTGTCCTGTCCTCTAGGAATATAAAACCCAATAGTTGTAACCTTCCACCCAATGTGTTTATTTTGTCCTGTAACCTCCCATCCAATGTGTTTATTTTGTCCTGTCCTCTAGAAATATAAAACCAAATAGTTGTAACCTCCCATCCAATGTGTTTATTTTGTCCTGTCCTCTAGGAATATAAAACCCAATAGTTGTAACCTCTCACCAATGTGTTTATTTTGTCCTGTAACCTCCTATCCAATGTGTTTATTTTGTCCTGTCCTCTAGGAATATAAAACCCAATAGTTGTAAACTCCCATCCAATGTGTTTATTTTGTCCTGTCCTCTAGGAATATAAAACCCAATAGTTGTAACCTCCCACCCAATGTGTTTATTTTGTCCTGTCCTCTAGGAATATAAAACTCAATAGTTGTAACCTCTCACCCAATGTGTTTATTTTGTCCTGTAACATCCCATCCAATGTGTTTATTGTGTCCTGTCCTCTAGGAATATAAAACTCAATAACCGCAGAAGTCGGATGTGTCGGCCTAACGGCGCAAGAACGCAGCTCTGCTGTAAACAGGCACAACGCAATCACATCCGGAAAAAAAAAACTCCGGATGAACGAAGAAGAAGAAGAAGAAGAAACTCAATAATTGTAACCTCCCACCCAATGTGTTTATTTTGACCTGTCCTCTAGGAATATACAACCCAATAGTTGTAACCTCCCACCCAATGTGTTTATTTTGTCCTGTAACCTCCCATCCAATGTGTTTATTTTGTCCTGTCCTCTAGGAATATAAAACCCAATAGTTGTAACCTTCCACCCAATGTGTTTATTTGTCCTGTACCTCCCATCCAATGTGTTTATTTTGTCCTGTCCTCTAGAAATATAAAACCAAATAGTTGTAACCTCCCATCCAATGTGTTTATTTTGTCCTGTCCTCTAGGAATATAAAACCCAATAGTTGTAACCTCTCACCGATGTGTTTATTTTGTCCTGTAACCTCCTATCCAATGTGTTTATTTTGTCCTGTCCTCTAGGAATATAAAACCCAATAGTTGTAAACTCCCATCCAATGTGTTTATTTTGTCCTGTCCTCTAGGAATATAAAACCCAATAGTTGTAACCCCCCATTCATGTGTTTATTTTATCCTGTAGGCTAACCCCCCGTACAATGTGTTTATTTTATCCTGTAACCCCCCATACAATGTGTTTATTTTATCATGTAAACCCCCATACATGTGTTTATTTATCCTGTAACCCCCCATACAATGTGTTTATTTTAATGTAAAAACCTAATAGTTGTAACCCCCATCCAAGGTGTTTATTTTAATGTAAAACCTAATAGTTCCCCCACCCCCCCATACAATGTGTTTATTTTAATGTAAAACCTAATAGTTGTAGCCCCCCCCCCCCCCCCCCCCCCCCCCATCCAATGTGTTTATTTTAATGTAAAACCTAATAGTTCTAACCCCCCAACCAATGTGTTTATTTTAATGTAAAACCTAATAGTTCCCCCGCCCCCCATACAATGTGTTTATTTTAATGTAAAACCTAATAGTTGTAGCCCCCCATCCAATGTGTTTATTTTAATGTAAAACCTAATAGTTGTAACCCTCCTATACAATGTGTTTATTTTATCCTGTAAACTCCCATACAATGTGTTTATTTTATCATGTAACCCCCCATCCAATGTGTTTATTTTAATGTAAAACCTAATAGTTGTAACCCCACATACAATGTGTTTATTTTATCCTGTAACCCCCCATACAATGTGTTTATTGTATCCTGTAACCCCCCATACAATGTGTTTATTTGATCCTGTAACCCCCCATCCAATGTGTTTATTTTATCCTGTAACCCCCCATACAATGTGTTTATTTTATCCTGTAACCTCCCATCCAATGTGTTTATTTTGTCCTGTCCTCTAGGAATATAAAACCCAATAGTTGTAACCTCCCACCCAATGTGTTTATTTTGACCTGTCCTCTAGGAATATAAAACCCAATAGTTGTAACCTCCCACCCAGTGTGTTTATTTTGTCCTGTAACCTCCCATCCAATGTGTTTATTTTGTCCTGTAACCTCCCATCCAATGTGTTTATTTTGTCCTGTAACCTCCCATCCAATGTGTTTATTTTGTCCTGTAACCTCCCATCCAATGTGTTTATTTTGTCCTGTAACCTCTCACCCAATGTGTTTATTTTGTCCTGTCCTCTAGGAATATAAAACTCAATAGTTGTAACCTCTCACCCAATGTGTTTATTTTGTCCTGTAACATCCCATCCAATGTGTTTATTTTGTCCTGTCCTCTAGGAATATAAAACTCAATAATTGTAACCTCCCACCCAATGTGTTTATTTTGACCTGTCCTCTAGGAATATACAACCCAATAGTTGTAACCTCCCAACCAATGTGTTTATTTTGTCCTGTAACCTCCCATCCAATGTGTTTATTTTGTCCTGTCCTCTAGAAATATAAAACCAAATAGTTGTAACCTCCCATCCAATGTGTTTATTTTGTCCTGTCCTCTAGGAATATAAAACCCAATAGTTGTAACCTCTCACCGATGTGTTTATTTTGTCCTGTAACCTCCTATCCAATGTGTTTATTTTGTCCTGTCCTCTAGGAATATAAAACCCAATAGTTGTAAACTCCCATCCAATGTGTTTATTTTGTCCTGTCCTCTAGGAATATAAAACCCAATAGTTGTAACCCCCCATTCAATGTGTTTATTTTATCCTGTAGGCTAACCCCCCGTACAATGTGTTTATTTTATCCTGTAACCCCCCATACAATGTGTTTATTTTATCATGTAAACCCCCAGACAATGTGTTTATTTTATCCTGTAACCCCCCATACAATGTGTTTATTTTAATGTAAAACCTAATAGTTGTAACCCCCCATCCAAGGTGTTTATTTTAATGTAAAACCTAATAGTTCCCCCACCCCCCATACAATGTGTTTATTTTAATGTAAAACCTAATAGTTGTAGCCCCCCCCCCCCCATCCAATGTGTTTATTTTAATGTAAAACCTAATAGTTCTAACCCCCCAACCAATGTGTTTATTTTAATGTAAAACCTAATAGTTCCCCCGCCCCCCATCCAATGTGTTTATTTTAATGTAAAACCTAATAGTTGTAACCCTCCTATACAATGTGTTTATTTTATCCTGTAAACTCCCATACAATGTGTTTATTTTATCATGTAACCCCCCATCCAATGTGTTTATTTTAATGTAAAACCTAATAGTTGTAACCCCACATACAATGTGTTTATTTTATCCTGTAACCCCCCATACAATGTGTTTATTGTATCCTGTAACCCCCCATACAATGTGTTTATTTGATCCTGTAACCCCCATCCAATGTGTTTATTTTATCCTGTAACCCCCATACAATGTGTTTATTTTATCCTGTAACCTCCCATCCAATGTGTTTATTTGTCCTGTCCTCTAGGAATATAAAACCCAATAGTTGTAACCTCCCACCCAATGTGTTTATTTTGACCTGTCCTCTAGGAATATAAAACCCAATAGTTGTAACCTCCCACCCAGTGTGTTTATTTTGTCCTGTAACCTCCCATCCAATGTGTTTATTTTGTCCTGTAACCTCCCATCCAATGTGTTTATTTTGTCCTGTAACCTCCCATCCAATGTGTTTATTTTGTCCTGTAACCTCCCATCCAATGTGTTTATTTTGTCCTGTAACCTCTCACCCAATGTGTTTATTTTGTCCTGTCCTCTAGGAATATAAAACTCAATAGTTGTAACCTCTCACCCAATGTGTTTATTTTGTCCTGTAACATCCCATCCAATGTGTTTATTTTGTCCTGTCCTCTAGGAATATAAAACTCAATAATTGTAACCTCCCACCCAATGTGTTTATTTTGACCTGTCCTCTAGGAATATACAACCCAATAGTTGTAACCTCCCACCCAATGTGTTTATTTTGTCCTGTAACCTCCCATCCAATGTGTTTATTTTGTCCTGTCCTCTAGGAATATAAAACCCAATAGTTGTAACCTCTCACCAATGTGTTTATTTTGTCCTGTAACCTCCCACCCAATGTGTTTATTTTGTCCTGTCCTCTAGGAATATAAAACCCAATAGTTGTAAACTCCCATCCAATGTGTTTATTTTGTCCTGTCCTCTAAGAATATAAAACCCAATAGTTGTAACCCCCCATACAATGTGTTTATTTTATCCTGTAGGCTAACCCCCCGTACAATGTGTTTATTTTATCCTGTAACCCCCCATACAATGTGTTTATTTTATCCTGTAAACCCCCATACAATGTGTTTATTTTATCCTGTAACCCCCCATCCAATGTGTTTATTTTAATGTAAAACCTAATAGTTGTAACCCCCCATCCAAGGTGTTTATTTTAATGCAAAACCTAATAGTTCCCCCACCCCCCATACAATGTGTTTATTTTAATGTAAAACCTAATAGTTGTAGCCCCCCCATCCAATGTGTTTATTTTAATGTAAAACCTAATAGTTGTAACCCTCCTATACAATGTGTTTATTTTATCCTGTAACCTCCCATACAATGTGTTTATTTTAATGTAAAACCTAATAGTTGTAACACCCCATCCAATGTGTTTATTTTAATGTAAAACCTAATAGTTCCCCCACCCCCCATCCAATGTGTTTATTTTAATGTAAAACCTAATAGTTGTAACCCTCCCATACAATGTGTTTATTTTATCCTGTAACCTCCCATACAATGTGTTTATTTTAATGTAAAACCTAATAGTTGTAACACCCCATCCAATGTGTTTATTTTAATGTAAAACCTAATAGTTCCCCCGCCCCCCATACAATGTGTTTATTTTAATGTAAAACCTAATAGTTGTAGCCCCCATCCAATGTGTTTATTTTAATGTAAAACCTAATAGTTGTAACCCTCCTATACAATGTGTTTATTTTATCCTGTAAACTCCCATACAATGTGTTTATTTTATCATGTAACCCCCCCATCCAATGTGTTTATTTTAATGTAAAACCTAATAGTTGTAACCCCACATACAATGTGTTTATTTTATCCTGTAACCCCCCATACAATGTGTTTATTGTATCCTGTAACCCCCCATACAATGTGTTTATTTGATCCTGTAACCCCCCATACAATGTGTTTATTTTATCCTGTAACCCCCCATCCAATGTGTTTATTTGATCCTGTAAACTGTCTCTTATACCCATACAATGTGTTTATTTTATCCTGTAACCTCCCATCCAATGTGTTTATTTTATCCTGTAACCCCCATCCAATGTGTTTATTTTATCCTGTAACCCCCCATACAATGTGTTTATTTTAATGTAAAACCTAATAGTTGTAACACCCCATCCAATGTGTTTATTTTAATGTAAAACCTAATAGTTCCCCCGCCCCCCATACAATGTGTTTATTTTAATGTAAAACCTAATAGTTGTAGCCCCCCATCCAATGTGTTTATTTTATCCTGTAACCCCCCATCCAATGTGTTTATTTTATCCTGTAACCCCCCATCCAATGTGTTTATTTGATCCTGTAAACTCCCATACAATGTGTTTATTTTATCCTGTAACCCTCCATACAATGTGTTTATTTTATCCTGTAACCCCCATCCAATGTGTTTATTTTATCCTGTAACCCCCCATACAATGTGTTTATTTTAATGTAAAACCTAATAGTTGTAACACCCCATCCAATGTGTTTATTTTAATGTAAAACCTAATAGTTCCCCCGCCCCCCATACAATGTGTTTATTTTAATGTAAAACCTAATAGTTGTAACCCTCCTATACAATGTGTTTATTTTATCCTGTAAACTCCCATACAATGTGTTTATTTTATCATGTAACCCCCCATCCAATGTGTTTATTTTAATGTAAAACCTAATAGTTGTAACCCCACATACAATGTGTTTATTTTAATGTAAAACCTAATAGTTGTAACCCCACATACAATGTGTTTATTTTATCCTGTAACCCCCCATACAATGTGTTTATTGTATCCTGTAACCCCCCATACAATGTGTTTATTTGATCCTGTAACCCCCCATCCAATGTGTTTATTTTATCCTGTAACCCCCCATACAATGTGTTTATTTGATCCTGTAAACTCCCATACAATGTGTTTATTTTATCCTGTAACCCCCCATACAATGTGTTTATTTTATCCTGTAACCCCCCATCCAATGTGTTTATTTTATCCTGTAACCCCCCATCCAATGTGTTTATTTTATCATGTAACCCCCATACAATGTGTTTATTTGATCCTGTAACCCCCCATACCATGTGTTTATTTGATCCTGTAACCCCCCATACCATGTGTTTATTTTATCCTGTAACCCCCCCATCCAATGTGTTTATTTTATCCTGTAACCCCCCATCCAATGTGTTTATTTTATCATGTAACCCCCCATACAATGTGTTTATTTTATCCTGTAACCCCCCATACAATGTGTTTATTTTATCCTGTAACCCCCCCATACAATGTGTTTATTTTATCATGTAACCCCCCATACAATGTGTTTATTTTATCATGTAACCCCCCATCCAATGTGTTTATTTTTTCCTGCATCTGATGTCCAGTTAGTGAGAGTTTTGTTGTTGCTCTCGCTTGCTTTCAACTCAAGCGTAGTCTATAACACCACTACTAATACTAGTACTGCTGGACTGGATTTTGCGTGTGAATTAGCTTTTCCTATAACAGTGTCCCTCACCATCAGGCGAACCCACTCCGACTTCAGAGGTAGTTAGTGAGATAAGAGGGCAATATAGTCAGCGCTGGACTTCGAGATACGTTGTCAGAGGAGTCCATGGAATTCCATTTCTGGCAGTGCTTATTTTCTTAATCCAGTCTAATGTCAGTATGACTGGTCATCATCATCATGTGCCATGTAGATAAGCGTGAGAGGCCATGTTTCGCCACCTCACACGATCACCAGTGTCGTGGAGTTAGAACGGTACAGGGGTCCCTCTCTCACCCTTGTTCTTTTTACGAACGCCTCTGTTAGTTTTCCCTCATGGAGGAATCTACACTTGTTATCTCTACATGTTGCCGTTATTAAATTACTGATTTTCCGTGGCATTCCAAAATGCTTGATCAGCTTTCAAGATTTTCTATCAACTTCTCGACCTTGACTTGGAGATGTAAATTACAAGTACCCATGAAGTTGGAGTGGGTTCGCTTGATGGCAAGGGACACTGGTAACAGGGGAAACTAATCGCACGCAAGAATCAGTTCAGTGCTTTAGAAGTAGTAGCAAGTGTGTGGACTAGGCTTGGGTTCAAAGTGAGCCAATGAAAGAAACATGTCAGTGACGAGCTGTTCATAGTGCAAGGATGTCACAGTGCCAGGATGTCATAGTGCCAGGATGTCATAGTGCCAGGATGTCATAGTGCCAGGATGTCATAGTGCCAGGATGTCATAGTGCCAGGATGTCATAGTGCCAGGATGTCATAGTGCCAGGATGTCATAGTGCCAGGATGTCATAGTGCCAGGATGTCATAGTGCCAGGATGTCATAGTGCCAGGATGTCTTAGTGCAAGGATGTCATAGTGCAAGGATGTCTTAGTCCAAGTGATGAGCTTGTCATAGTGCAAGAATGCCAGGAGTTCAGGGAAGAGCTTGTCATAGTCCAAGAATGCCAGGAGTTCAGTGAAGAGCTTGTCATAGTCCAAGAATGCCAGGAGTTCAGTGAAGAGCTTGTCATAGTCCAAGAATGCCAGGAGTTCAGTGAAGAGCTTGTCATAGTCCACAAATCGCAGGAGTTCAGTGAAGAGCTTGTCATAGTCCACAAATCGCAGGAGTTCAGTGAAGAGCTTGTCATAATCCAAGAATGCCAGGAGTTCAGTGAAACGCTTTGCTCCATTATTACACGCAACTTTACTGTCTGGTCAGGATCTATGTGGTCGAAAGCCTGCCCACCCATTCCTTAATTATTTGTCAATAGCATCTTTTACCTCCCCATAGTGATCCTGCTAAATATTTTCGCAGCTACTGACAGTAACACTATTCCTCTATAATTTTGCCATTACTCTAGGTACCATTTCTTTGGCAGCTTTACCAAATATATACCCTCTCGTCTGCTGGTATTTCTTCAATTTCCCCACATCCTGCTAAATAATCGGCGCGTCATTTAGATGAGGTATTTACATTAGTTTTTACTGCCTCTGCTGGGATGCCACTGGACCAGCAGCTTTCCTGTCACTCTTTCACAAGTATGATAGTGTCTCTTCTTTACATGATTTCCTAGAGATAAATCTGGTTCCACGTCTGCAGGCTAGATATCTGGAGGGTCTTTCGGGACAGGTCTATTCAGGAGTTCCACAAAGCATTCAGCCCATTTATTTAGTTCATATTTAATGTTAGTGAGAACTTACCATTTCTATTTTTGATCAGTCTGGTTTATTACATTTTCCCACAATCTTCATTAAGATAAAGACCCCTGTTTCCTTTCAATGCTGCTTCTTCTGCCTCTCTTGCTAGGTCATTTATATCCTGTATTTTATCCGCTTATTAACTTCTAGTTTCTGCATATTTTCCCTGAGCTCCGCCAGCATTCGTAGCTCTTTGCTATTACTTAAATCTGCTTTCTTGCTTGTCCTTTATACATTTTGAAATTGTTTCCCCGGCGTTATCCATGCCTTATTGTTTCGCCTACAAGGACTTCTAAACTTTATTGGCTAGACATGTGTTTAGCCTGCTGTCAATGGTCTTCTGTACTCATTTCATCCACTAACTGTCGTAGGACCTGCTATTTATTAGAGATTGTGGCCGTCAATTGTTCCTTAGATTTGTGATTTATGTGTTTATTGGATGTTATGTATCTCTTGAGCTTCTGTTTAATTTTACTTATCAGAAGCAGATCGTGGGAGTACGACAGCGCTGTGCTTTGTCACCGGATCTCGTCTCCCTCTATAGCGAAGTAATAATGAGAGAGATTGAGAAGCCAGGAATACTATTCGGAGGTTATATTATTATTAATATAAACAATATACGCTATGCAGATGACACAGTATTGATTGCGGATAATGCAAAAGATTTACAACAATTGTTGGACATTGTAGTAACAGAGAGTGCAAAGAAAGGACTCTCCTTGAATATCAAGAAAACAGTAACAATGGTGATATCAAAGAAAAAGGTGACACCAAAATGTGAAATAGAAATAGAAGGGAAATTCTTAACCAAGTGGATAGTTTTAAATACCTAGGGGCATTTATAACATCAGATGGAAGATGCACAACAGAGATTAAGAGCAGAATAGGGCAAGCAAAAGCTGCATTTCAGAAAATGAAGAGTATCTTATGCAATAAGTCACTATCATTGAATGTAAGAAAGAGAGTGCTGAAGTGCTATATAGAACCTGTTTTGCTGTATGGCTGTGAATCTTGGAATGTAAATGAACAAATTAGGAAGAGCTTGGAAGCAACAGAGATGTGGTTCCTGAGACGAATGTTGCGAATTCCTTGGACTGCCAAAGTAACTAACAACGACTGCCTGAAAGAGGCTAATGAAACTAGAACATTATATACAACAATAAGAAAGAGACAAACAGCTTTCTTTGGTCATGTGATGAGAAGAGAGGCATTGGAGAACATCGTGACAACTGGAAAGATCGAGGGGAAGAGAGGCAGAGGCAGACCAAGAGAAATTATGCTGGATGGATTGGGATGGTGGTGTCATCAGCAGAGTTGATCCAGAAAACCAAAGATTGAGATCTGAGATCACGGAGAGTCATGAAAACCTACGCCAGCCGGCATGGCACTTGATGATGATCAGCAGATCATGATCTGCAAATACGATTACGCCTCTAAAAATACTTACTATGTGCAGAGATAATCTAAATTTCTTGTTGCTACAGATATGATCAAATGTCTCTTGTTTCGACATGAAACATCAAGAGGTTGTCAGAAAAACAGCTGGAAAGATCTAGTCTCAAGAAGAGAAATTACTGAGAGATCTTTACTCAAGAGAGGATTGCCAGCCACCATGTTAGTGACAATTGAATTGGTGATCGGATCCATGTAACAGATATGAGGTACCAGAGATTAAAATATTGAGCACAACCCACTACTGGCAACGCCGATCACATTTTGGTATGAACCTAAGGCCTATCCACGTCAATATGGAAGCACTATACTCGAGTTTTGCTCTCGTCAGTAGTGCATATCCCTGACGGGATCCGGAAACAAGCCCCGGATCACTGGCGTGTGAAGCGGGTGTGTAACCACGCGGCACACACTGGACACGCCAAATTATCACAACAGAACACCACAACGCTACCCATCGTAGGCTATGTTCCTTGCCAGTGAGAAGTCCTGATCGTTCGGGTCCCATCGATTGACGGACGTCGGTCACGGCGATTGGGCAATCTTGAGCATAGCCTACGATGGGTAGCGTTGTGGTGTTCTGTTGTGATAATTTGGCGTGTCCAGTGTGTGCCGCGTAGTTACACACCCGCTTCACACGCGTGATCCGGGGCTTGTTTCCGGATCCGGTCAGGGATATGCACTACTGAAGAGCTCAAACGAGAGCGAAACTCGAGTATACTATAGTGCTTCCACATTGACGTGGATAGGTCTTAGGTTCATACCAGAATGTGATCAGCGTTGCCAGTAGTGGGTTGTGCTCAATATTTAAATTTCAAATCCCGAAACAACCAAATAATCTACCAGAGATTAGACAGAGATACAACTAGATACAAGACGGAAATTAGACAGAAGACAGAGATTTACTCGATACAAGACATAAATTAGACAGAAGAGAGATAACTAGATTTTAAAAAAAAATGTTGCATATCACTTACAGGACCTCCCCCGATGTGTCTCCACCTTGCCGTGGTGGGGGAGCTTGAGTGTCCCGTTGACCCCATGTGCTTGCCGATGGGTGAAAACTACATATCGGACAGCGTATGGGATAGGGACCAGACTAAGAGAGACACAACCTGCTGCTCTGCAGGAGACTGAGGATAGCAGTCAAAAGTTTAAATCAGGCGCATGAAGGCAGTTCTTGTTTCGGACAATACTCTAAGGCTCTCTGTCGAGGGTTTAGGCTGAACGCCTCTAAGCCACAGACCCTCGGTAAGCTACATGCCCAGTTCTGACACTTGTTTGAAGGCTCTCAGCTGAGGGATATGTTGGATTCCCGGAAGAGATGGCCTGGCCGTTTCTCACTGACTGCTGCACGAAGGTAAGGTGCTGAGCCGGCAGCACATGTAGCCTACCTCGTGAGCGAGTACAAAAAGTCAGTAAAATGCCCCAGTCGAAGGAAATGGTTACGAAAACTGTCTGTATCTAACTCATAGAGAGTGTAGACAAAAGTGAGAAACGTCTCAATAACGCGAAATGGAACGCACGGCGAGCGAACCTATTGCGTGGTCCAAAGTCAAAAGCAAAAGCTTACCGAGTGGATGTCGCCCGCAGTCTGACCGCCCCTGGAGCTCACTTGAGCGACCAGTGGCAAGCGAGATGCCCAATACATGGAAGTGAGGAACTAAAGCAGCCATGAGCAGGACGTGGCAACTCCTCGGGTGAGCCCAGTCTCGGAGCAATATGTGCCGGCTCTGCAATTATGGAAGCCTCCTTGGATAGCGAGGGACTGTCCATTGTCTGCCCCTGCCTTCCCTTGAGGGCCGACCGCGATGTCGTTGGTCGTTCTATCTTGACCAGCTGAGATGTGGGCGACATCACAACAGTCTAACGTGCCTCGAAATCAGAGGAAGGTTAACCTCATTAAAAAATGCCCGCCAGAAGTCGGAAGTGTCGTCCTACGGGTGGCAAACTAAAAATTGACACTACGCAATTACGTCCGAGTGAAATGTCTCGTCCGAATGTCTCTCGTGCTAGGAACAGCTCTGACTACCTAGTTTCCGAATGCCGCTCTTGTTCGGAACAGCTCTGACTAGGTAGTTTTCCGAATGTCCGCCGTGCCTGGAACAGCTCTGATGGGTACAGGGACAAGCACATGTCCGAAAACTCGCTTAGTGGAAACCAACCGCAGAGCTGACAGGTTTGTGCAGGAACGGCCCAGGGCGAGCGAAACGCCCAATATATTGAAGTGAGGAATTAAAACAGCCATGAGCAGGACGTGACGATTCCCTCGGTAAACCCAGCACCAGAGCGGTTATGTGCCGGCTCTGCAATTATGGAAGCCACCCAGGATGGCGGAAAATGCTATGGACTGTCCCTGCCTTCACTTGAGGGATGACCGTGTAGTCTTCGACTGTTCCAACTTGACCAGCTGAGATGTGGACGGTACCACGAAAGTGAGAGGCTCCCAGGATTGCTAACCTGGTCAAAAATGCACGCTAAAAGTCGGATGTGCTGGCCTGAGGGTTTCGACCCGAGGGTGCCTAACCAGACACACCGCAATCACATCTGAAAAAATCACTCCGGATGAACGCAAAGAAGAAGAGACTTACAGGACATTGCAGTCAACACCAGCATTTTTCAGCTGCTGTTGATGTACTAGGCAAATTGTACGTTCAGTAGTTTGCCATTGCTTTCTGAATGACCGGCTCCCATACCAACACGTTATAAGACAACGCGACACGATCTGCTGCACAAATCGGTCGCGGCTGCGTTTCGAACACCTGGTAAGCGGCTCACGAACAGCTTTTGACCATGGAGACCAATATAAACTAGATACAAGACATAAATGAGACAGAAATATACCATATATAAATCTGACAGAAGACAGGAGTTAAACAAACAACTTTATAGTAAACAACTATTTCACTGTCTGTCTGACAATAAGTTTTGTGTACAACTCTTTGTGTTCACAAAGAGATGTGTGTTTGTGACAGAGTGCCAGCCCTGGACAGACACGGAGAGCAGCATTTTGTCCTTTGTCTTCCTGGAAGATGAGCCATTGTGGTGTAGTTGGGTTAGACGCTCCATCTCAGTGATTTGTGGGAACAAATACCACGTGTCATTACACAACAGCCTTCACTTTGCACCGTGCCTGTGATCAACACACAACAGCCTTCACTTTGTCCTGTACCTGTGACCAAGGTCATCACACAACAGCCTTCACTTTGTCCTGTACCTGTGACCAAGGTCAACATACAACAGCCTTCACTTTGTCCTGTACCTGTGACCAAGGTCATCACACAACAGCCTTCACTTTGCCCCGTGCCTGTGATCAAGGTCAACACACAACAGCCTTCACTTTGCCCCGTGCCTGTAACCAAGGCAACATATAACAGCCTTCACTTTGCCCCGTGCCTGTGACCAAGGCAACATATAACAGCCTTTACTTTGCCCCGTGCCTGTGATCAAGGCAACACACAACAGCCTTCACTTTGCCCAGTGCCTGTAACCAAGGCAACATATAACAGCCTTCACTTTGCCCCGTGCCTGTGACCAAGGCAACATATAACAGCCTTTACTTTGCCCCGTGCCTGTGATCAAGGCAACACACAACAGCCTTCACTTTGCCCCGTGCCTGTAACCAAGGCAACATATAACAGCCTTCACTTTGCCCGTGCCTGTGACCAAGGCAACATATAACAGCCTTTACTTTGCCCCGTGCCTGTGATCAAGGCAACACACAACAGCCTTCACTTTGCCCCGTGCCTGTAACCAAGGCAACATATAACAGCCTTCACTTTGCCCCGTGCCTGTGACCAAGGCAACATATAACAGCCTTCACTTTGCCCCGTGCCTGTGACCAAGGCAACATATAACAGCCTTCACTTTGCCCGTGCCTGTGACCAAGGCAACATATAACAGCCTTCACTTTGCCCCGTGCCTTTGACCAAGGCAACATATAACAGCCTTCACTTTGCCCCGTGCCTTTGACCAAGGCAACATATAACAACCTTCACTTTGCCCTGTGCCTTTGACCAAAGCAACATATAACAGCCTTGACTTGCCCCATGCCTGTGACCAAAGCAACATATAACAGCCTTGACTTGCCCCATGCCTGTGACCAAAGCAACATATAACAGCCTTCACTTTGCCCCATGCCTGTAACCAAGGCAACATATAACAGCCTTCACTTTGCCCCGTGCCTGTGACCAAGGCAACATATAACAACCTTCACTTTGCCCCGTGCCTGTGATCAAGGCAACACACAACAGCCTTCACTTTGCCCAGTGCCTGTAACCAAGGCAACATATAACAGCCTTCACTTTGCCCCGTGCCTGTGACCAAGGCAACATATAACAGCCTTTACTTTGCCCCGTGCCTGTGATCAAGGCAACACACAACAGCCTTCACTTTGCCCCGTGCCTGTAACCAAGGCAACATATAACAGCCTTCACTTTGCCCCGTGCCTGTGACCAAGGCAACATATAACAGCCTTTACTTTGCCCCGTGCCTGTGATCAAGGCAACACACAACAGCCTTCACTTTGCCCCGTGCCTGTAACCAAGGCAACATATAACAGCCTTCACTTTGCCCCGTGCCTGTGACCAAGGCAACATATAACAGCCTTCACTTTGCCCCGTGCCTGTGACCAAGGCAACATATAACAGCCTTCACTTTGCCCCGTGCCTGTGACCAAGGCAACATATAACAGCCTTCACTTTGCCCCGTGCCTTTGACCAAGGCAACATATAACAGCCTTCACTTTGCCCCGTGCCTTTGACCAAGGCAACATATAACAACCTTCACTTTGCCCTGTGCCTTTGACCAAAGCAACATATAACAGCCTTGACTTGCCCCATGCCTGTGACCAAAGCAACATATAACAGCCTTGACTTGCCCCATGCCTGTGACCAAAGCAACATATAACAGCCTTCACTTTGCCCATGCCTGTAACCAAGGCAGACATATAACAGCCTTCACTTTGCCCCGTGCCTGTGACCAAGGCAACATATAACAACCTTCACTTTGCCCGTGCCTGTGACCAAGGCAACATATAACAACCTTCACTTTGCCCCGTGCCTGTGACCAAAGCAACATATAACAGCCTTCACTTTGTCCCGTGCCTGTAACCAAGGCAACATATAACAGCCTTCACTTTGCCCCGTGCCTGTGACCAAGGCAACATATAACAACCTTCACTTTGCCCCGTGCCTGTGACCAAAGCAACATATAACAGCCTTCACTTTGCCCCGTGCCTGTGACCAAAGCAACATATAACAACCTTCACTTTGCCCCGTGCCTGTGACCAAGGCAACATATAACAACCTTCACTTTGCCCCGTGCCTGTGATCAAGGCAACACACAACAGCCTTCACTTTGCCCCGTGCCTGTAACCAAGGCAACATATAACAGCCTTCACTTTGCCCGTGCCTGTGACCAAGGCAACATATAACAGCCTTCACTTTGCCCCGTGCCTGTGATCAAGGCAACACACAACAGCCTTCACTTTGCCCCGTGCCTGTAACCAAGGCAACATATAACAGCCTTCACTTTGCCCCGTGCCTGTGACCAAGGCAACATATAACAGCCTTCACTTTGCCCCGTGCCTGTGACCAAGGCAACATATAACAGCCTTCACTTTGCCCCGTGCCTGTGACCAAGGCAACATATAACAGCCTTCACTTTGCCCGTGCCTTTGACCAAGGCAACATATAACAGCCTTCATTTTGCCCCGTGCCTTTGACCAAGGCAACATATAACAACCTTCACTTTGCCCTGTGCCTTTGACCAAAGCAACATATAACAGCCTTGACTTGCCCCATGCCTGTGACCAAAGCAACATATAACAGCCTTGACTTGCCCCATGCCTGTGACCAAAGCAACATATAACAGCCTTCACTTTGCCCCATGCCTGTAACCAAGGCAACATATAACAGCCTTCACTTTGCCCCGTGCCTGTGACCAAGGCAACATATAACAACCTTCACTTTGCCCCGTGCCTGTGACCAAGGCAACATATAACAACCTTCACTTTGCCCCGTGCCTGTGACCAAAGCAACATATAACAGCCTTCACTTTGTCCCGTGCCTGTAACCAAGGCAACATATAACAGCCTTCACTTTGCCCCGTGCCTGTGACCAAGGCAACATATAACAACCTTCACTTTGCCCCGTGCCTGTGACCAAAGCAACATATAACAGCCTTCACTTTGGCCCCGTGCCTGTGACCAAAGCAACATATAACAACCTTCACTTTGCCCCGTGCCTGTGACCAAGGCAACATATAACAACCTTCACTTTGCCCCGTGCCTGTGACCAAAGCAACATATAACAGCCTTCACTTTGCCCCGTGCCTGTGACCAAGGCAACATATAACAACCTTCACTTTGCCCCGTGCCTGTGACCAAAGCAACATATAACAGCCTTCACTTTGCCCCGTGCCTGTGACCAAAGCAACATATAACAACCTTCACTTGCCCCGTGCCTGTGACCAAAGCAACATATAACAGCCTTCACTTTGCCCCGTGCCTGTGACCAAAGCAACATATAACAACCTTCACTTTGCCCCGTGCCTGTGACCAAAGCAACATATAACAACCTTCACTTTGCCCCGTGCCTGTGATCAAAGCAACATATAACAACCTCACTTTGCCCCGTGCCTGTGACCAAGGCAACATATAACAACCTTCACTTTGCCCCGTGCCTGTGACCAAGGCAACATATAACAGCCTTCATTTTGCCCCGTGCCTGTGACCAAGGCAACATATAACAACCTTCACTTTGCCCTGTGCCTTTGACCAAAGCAACATATAACAACCTTCACTTTGCCCCGTGCCTGTGATCAAAGCAACATATAACAACCTTCACTTTGCCCCGTGCCTGTGACCAAGGCAACATATAACAACCTTCACTTTGCCCCGTGCCTGTGACCAAGGCAACATATAACAACCTTCACTTTGCCCCGTGCCTGTGACCAAGGCAACATATAACAGCCTTCATTTTGCCCCATGCCTGTGACCAAGATCAACACACAACAGCCTTGTCTTTGCCCTGGGCCTGTGACCGAGGTCACCACAGAACAATTCTAACAAATGAACAATATAAAACAATATTATGAAAATAACACACAAGGACCCTAACAAGTGTTATCCAGTTCTTTTCTATGTAAACTGTATGGCAATATTATGAATGTTATGAATGACTTGTGTGGCCAGACGCAGCACTATCTCTGTCTAACAGTTGCATGTATTGTTCTAGCGGGCACGCTGGTGTAATGGTTATGACGTGCGGTCAGACAAGGGTTCGAGGCCAGTTCCCAACCTGGGCCACCCATTCCGCCAGCTACGAGTCCTTATTCTGCCTGTATTTGTTATAACGTTCTACTGTCATTAGCCTGTCCCAAACAATGGTTGTTAGTGACCCCATCATCTCTGCTGTGTCCAAGCTCCACTTTGTTTGATTCTTCACATCCCATAATGCCCTGCCATACAGCAGTACAGCTTCCATGTAACATGGTGCAATGTAGCAGGACTAGAATGGTGTGGCAGACTCCCCAGTGTGCAGCTCAGGGAGGAAGTGGACAAACACCAGTGAATCAAGCAGTGAGGTCAGGAAGCTGGCACTGCAAGTGACACGCGTTGTGACAAAGTTCTAACCACATAACAGAATACGACTGGTGTCAACAGACCACTCACCAAAACCAACAGAACAGACACTTGACATGTATGGGGAACATCAACAGAATAGCTAGATGTAGAGAAATCAGCCGCCTGCTAGAAAATGATGGCTAGCAAGCAAAGGCAGATAGAGAAAGATGTGGATAGCTTAAACAGCAACAAATAATAATGAACATAAGCAACATGAACTTCATGAACATATCAGATGGCACAGAGGAATAGAGGGTCATGACCTCCAATGTCCACTCCAGACCAAGCAGCTGAAATAAAGAATCCACAAGTGCAGCCATTTTCAAATAACAAGAGTTGAAAACCTTGTGGGTGAAATCTCCCACAGAAATTAAGAATCCTGGTAGGTCCGCATGGCCGAAGGGGTAAGAACACATGTTCTTAAACATCAGGTATGCTGATGCAGAGGTAAGCGATTCAAACCCTACACTGGACAGCTGGACTAAAATGTTGACCTGTCCTCCTTGACTTGGGGACGTAAATTACAAGTACCTCTGAAGTCAGAGGGACACTGATAATAAGGAAAGCTAATCCACACACAAAATTCAGTCCATCACTACTATAAATAGTGTGTATGGACTACGCTTGAGTTCAAAGCGAGCGAGCGCTAAAAAACCCCCCAAAAAATCCCGGTGAAATCTCCCACGGAAATTAAGTTAGGAATTCTGGTGAAATCTCCCACGGAAATTAAGTTAGGAATTCTGGTGAAATCTCCCAAGGAAATTAAGTTAGGAATTCTGGTGAAATCTCCCACGGAAATTAAGTTAGGAATTCTGATGAAATCTCCCACGGAAATTAAATTAGGAATTATGGTGAAATCTCCCACGGAAATTAAGTTAGGAATTCTGGTGAAATCTCCCACGGAAATTAAGTTAGGAACTCTGGTGAAATCTCCCACGGAAATTAAGTTAGGAATTCTGGTGAAATCTCCCAAGGAAATGAAGTTAAGAATTCTGGTGAAATCTCCTACAGAAACTGAGACTGTTGGTGAAATCTTCTATGGTGATAACTGCAACTAATAACTGTCACCTTGGATGTCGTGGATCTATTCCATTGAGATGTTTGCTGACGAGGTACGGCATGTTATCAGCTTCTGTGGGTTGGTGTTGGTAATCTGAGGCCACAGTAAACACTGAGGATCATTCTGGCAATATCAGGTGTTAAACATTGCACATCAAAGAGAACATGAACAGAGTACATGACAGCAGCTGTCATCACCGAGACAGCCTCATGAGGAACAGAGTACATGACAACAGCTATTATCACCGAGACAGCCTCATGAGGAATGCGTGAGTAGACTCCCTAGAGTTGAGAGGGAAATATTTATAATAAAAGTTGAGTATTAGTTCCTGGCACTTGAATCCAAATTTTTGATACAACAACATGGCAGGGTTGGTAGCAGATACATGCAGCAGCACATCTTTACCCATACAAGTCTGTGGACAGAAACACAACAAGGCATTAACAAGGCAACACACTCAGAAACACAACAAGGCATTACCATGGCAACACACTCAGAAACACAACAAGGCATTCTCAAGGCAACACACTCAGAAACACAACAAGGTATTATCAAGGCAACACACTCAGAAACACAACAAGGCATTATCAAGGCAACACACTCAGAAACACAACAAGGTATTATCAAGGCAACACACTCAGAAACACAACAAGGCATTCTCAAGGCAACACACTCAGAAACACAACAAGGTATTATCAATGGCAACACACTCAGAAACACAACAAGGCATTACTCAAGGCAACACACTCAGAAACACAACAAGGCATTACCAAGGCAACACACTCAGAAACACAACAAGGCATTCTCAAGGCAACACACTCAGAAACACAACAAGGTCATTATCCATGGCAACACACTCAGAAACACAACAAGGCATTCTCAAGGCAACACACTCAGAAACACAACAAGGCATTCTCAAGGCAACACACTCAGAAACACAACAAGGCATTCTCAAGGCAACACACTCAGAAACACAACAAGGCATTATCAAGGCAACACACTCAGAAACACAACAAGGCATTCTCAAGGCAACACACTCAGAAACACAACAAGGCATTCTCAAGGCAACACACTCAGAAACACAACAAGGCATTCTCAAGGCAACACACTCAGAAACACAACAAGGCATTATCAAGGCAACACACTCAGAAACACAACAAGGCATTCTCAAGGCAACACACTCAGAAACACAACAAGGCATTATCAAGGCAACACACTCAGAAACACAACAAGGCATTCTCAAGGCAACACACTCAGAAACACAACAAGGCATTCTCAAGGCAACACACTCAGAAACACAACAAGGCATTCTCAAGGCAACACACTCAGAAACACAACAAGGTATTATCAAGGCAACACACTCAGAAACACAACAAGGTATTATCAAGGCAACACACTCATCTATCATCTCTTTTGTCTGTATTTTTATGGGATACAGCAAGACATTATCACTGATCATCATGTCTTTTGTTGCTTCATATTTCTACAGATTCATACAACATGCTACATTCATCTATCCTGTCATATTTCTGCAGATTCATACAATATGATATGTTGGGCTAACAGGCTTACTATGGCTTCTGTCGCTTCACATCTCCACAGGACACAAGAGGACATTCATACAATATTATATATTAATCTGACAAGCTCATACTGGCTTTTAATCATTCATCATCATCATCCAATATTATATTATATATTAATCTGACAAGCTCATACTGACTTTTGATCATACATCATCTCATCATGTTCCTCTTGTACCTTGCGGTGTCGAGGTGAAGTATAAACAATGGGAGAGTGCCCGCTTATGGGCTTCATGTATTGATATTCCCTTTGACTCTGTTATTCCCTGAGTCCATTGTTTATGTGGTCGGTCTCATACAATGTTATATATTAATCTGACAAGCTCATGCTGGCTTTTGATGATACAATATTATATATTAACCTGACAAGCTCATACTGGCTTTTGATCATACAATATTATATATTAATCTGACAAGCTCATACTGGCTTTTGATCATACAATATTATATATTAATCTGACAAGCTCATACTGGCTTTTGATCATACAATACTATATATTAATCTGACAAGCTCATACTGGCTTTTGATCATACAATACTATAAATTAATCTGACAAGCTCACATAATAACCACTGTTTACAGTCTGTCAAGGACATACTAATCACTGTTTAGTCTGTCATGAAACATAATAACCACTGTCTACAGTCGATCACTGAACATAATAACCACTGCCTACAGTCTGTCACGGAAAATAAAACATTTAACACAAACATTTTCAGACGTACGCACAAGAAACAAACACCACAGAGAGGAAGTTGATTACCTGAATGAGGTGGTATAACATGAACGTTGCTATTCCAGCTCCCCTCCACTCTGGGTGAGTGAAGATGAAAGAAATGTAAGCCTCGTTGTAGCCTCGGTCCGGCACCATGAAGGCAAAGGCAATGACAATTTTCCTGTTGTAACAGAGTACCAGTGCTGAATATGTCTTTTGCTAAACTCAATATGCAAAACGAATCCACATAACAACATCTCAAAGCACTCCAAATGACCTTTGGCCATTGTTTCAATATAATGCAAACACCCAGGCATATGACATGCCAGCAAGCCTAGGAGAGACTTACATACGGCAGGTTAGGCTACTTCAAAGCTCAGTTGTGGAACATTTCCACAAGTCAAAGATATCACCAACTCCTACACAGAGACATCACAAACTACCTGAACACTATCTCAGCACAAACTACATTCCACCTTTAATAAAAACACTTTCCAGCATATTAAACATCCTTGATCTATGTTATTTTACCCCAGCTTTACTAAAACAACCATAATAATAACCGATGTAAATTCTATGTTATTTTACCCAAGCCTTACTACAATTACAATAATAATAACTGATGTTAGTTCTATGTTATTTTACCCCAGCTTTACTACAACAACCATAATAATTACTGATTTCTTCTTCTTCTGTGTTCATCCAGAGTGTTTTTTCAGTTGTGATTGTGTTGTGCCAGTTTACAGCAGAGCTGCGATACTTGCACCATTCGGCCGACACATCCGACTTCTGCTGGCATTTGTTGACCGGGTTAACCTTCCCGGGTGTTTCGAAGGTCATTCGACTCTCACTGTTGTAGTGTCACCTACATCCCAGCTGGTCAAGTTAGAATGGCCGAAGACATCCCGGTCAGCCCTCAAGGGAAGGCAGGGGCAGACCATAGGCATTCTCCGCCATCCAAGGAGGCTTCCATAATTGCAAAGCCTACACATAGCACCCTGGTACTGGGCTCATCCAAGGAATCGTCACGTCCTGCACATGGCTGCTTAGCCTCACTTCTGTATATTGGGCATTTCGTTCACCACTGGCCGCTCCCCAAGCAAACCAGGAGAGGTAAGTTTGCAGATGACATCCACTCAGCGAGCTTTCAGTTCGAACTTTCCACAAAATGGGTTTGCTAGGTAAGCAATATTCCCATTCGTGCCTCTGGGTCGCTTTCTCAAATCTTACTGTTGTGGTGTTAGTCCTATCCCAGCTGGCTCGCCTAGAACAACGTAACACATCCTGGTCAGCTCTCAAGGGAAGGCAGAGGCAGACCATGGGCATTCCCCGCCATCCAAAATTGCAGAGCCGACACATAGCACTCTGGTACTGGGCTCACCCAAGAAATTGTAAAATCCTGCACATGGCTGCTTAGCCTCACTTCCGTATATTGGGCCTTCCGTTCACCACAGGCTGTTCCTCCAAAGACCAGGAGGGACCAGTGTGCAGATGACATCCACACAGTGAGCTTTCACTTCGGACTTCCACGTAATGGATTCGCTAGCCAAGCAATATTCCATTTGGTGCCACTGGGCTTTTTCCACCTTTGATAATGCTCACTCAATGAGCTTTCGATACTGACTTTCCTCATAGTGGATTTGCTAGCCAAGCAATATTCCATTTTTTGCCAGTGGGACGCTTTTTCCACCTTTGACAACGCTCACTCAATCAGCTTTCAATACCGACTTTCCTCGTAATGGATTTGCTAGCTTAGCAATGTTCTATTTCGTGCCACTGGGACGCTTTTTCACCTTCGATAATGCCCACTTGATGGCTTTTGGTGCTGACTTTCCTCGTAACGGATTTGCTAGCCAAGCATTATTCCATTTTGTGCCACTAGGAAGCTTATGCCTTTGTCGACGCCCACACGATTTGGTCTTTCCACGTTGTGGATTTGCTAGCCAAACAGTAGTCCATTTTGTGCATTGGGGTCGATAGTCGGCATCGCTTATGGTCAGAACTAAGACAGTATCTGATCGTCTTTACGTCTCTGACTTTCGTTCTTGATTAATGAAAACATTCTTGACAAATGCTTTTGCAGTAGCTCTAGAATTGCCACTGTTATCCAAGTAAGATCATGTCATCTAAGGAACCTCGACTGATTTAATGAGCCATTCGCGGTTTCACCGTGAGACAGTGTGAACTTAGACATGCATGGCTTAATCTCTGAGACTTTGCACTCTGACTACTGGGCAGGATCAACCAGATATCTATTGCACAGACGGACTATTCACGCTTACGGAGGCCAAGTGTAGCAATCACACAGCATGCTCCCTCTGTACCCAGTGATACATGCAAAACCACTGGACGCCTACTAATGAGCTTCAAGCAACGCCAGGCAGAACTGACTGAAAAGCTATGCCAGCTTACTAACTGCAGGCTCACTACTCATCAAGAGAGAGCGGGTGCTTATCGAGACCATCGTCGAACGATCGTACAAAAGTTGCTCTTTCGCCTGCTCAAACCATGACTCCGGCTTTGCACTGGAATTGCATGCTCGTAACGCTTGCCTCACTAACTTGCGTCAGCTGGGAAGTTCCCGATTGGGTGCACCTCACACAGCCATCCGAGACAACGAACGCAAGATGCGGGACTGGTCTTGCGAACCAGACCAGCCCTCACATAGTAACTGATATTAGTTCTATGGTATTTTACCACAGCCTTACTAAAATTACCATAATAATAACTGATATTAGTTCGATGGTATTTTACACCAGCTTTACTACAATTACCATCATAACTGATATTGGTTTTATGGTATTTTACACCAGCCTTACTACAATTACCATTATAATAACTGATATTAGTTGTATGGTATGTTAATCCAATCTACAATGGAAAAAAAAAGTTAGCTGCATATCCTTTACAGGATGTTGCAGTCAACACCAGCATTTTTTGCTGTTGTGATCTCTTCGCAAGTTTACGTTCAATATTAGTTTGGCATTGCTTTCTGAACAACCGGCACACATACTGTTTCGTAAAAAATCAACGCAATGTGGTTTGCTGCCAAATCGTGTGCAGCTGTGTTTTGAACGTGGGTGAGCAGGATCACGAACTGCGCCCATAACTCCTTCGCAACGGAGCTGGCAATCTACAATGCCCATAATAATAATAACTGACAGTGACAGTTCTCACAACTCATCACTACAAGCCCATTCAGTGTGTGACAGTTCTCACAACTCATCACGACAAGCCCATTCAATGAGTGACAGTTCTCACAATTTATCACCACAAGCCCATTCAATGAGTGACAGTTCTCACAACTCATCACCACAAGCCCATTCAATGAGTGACAGTTCTCACAACTCATCACAACAAGCCCATTCATTGTGACAGTTCTCACAACTCATCACTACAAGCCCATTCAATAAGTGACAGTTCTCACAACTCAACACTACAAGCCCATACAATGTGTGACAGTTCTCACAACTCATCACTACAAGTTCATTCAATGTGTGACAGTTTTCACAACTCATCACTACAAGCCCATTCAGTGTGTGACAATTCTCACAACTAATCACAACAAACCCATTCAGTGTGTGACATTTCTCACAACTCATCACAACAAGCCCATTCAATGAGTGACAGTTCTCACAACTCATCACTACAAACCCATTCTTCTTCTTCTTCTTCTTCGTTCATCCGGAGTTTTTTTTCCGGATGTGATTGCGTTGTGCCTGTTTACAGCAGAGCTGCGTTCTTGCGCCGTTAGGCCGACACATCCGACTTCGGCGGGCATTTGTTGACCGGGTTAACCTTCCCGGGGGTTTCTTAGGACGTTTGACTCTCACTGTTGTGGTGTTATCCCCCATCCCAGCTGGTCCATATAGAACAGCCAAAGATCCTGGTCAGCCCTCAAGGGAAGGCAGGGGCAGACCATGGGCATTCCCCGCCATCCAAGGAGGCTTCCATACTTGCAGAGCCGATACATAGCGCTCTGGTACTGGGCTCACCCAAGGAATCGTCACGTCCTGCACATGGCTGCTTAGCCTCACTTCCGTATATTGGGCCTTCCGTTCACCATAGGCTGTTCTTCCGGAAACCAGAAGTATGCAGTCTGCAGATGACATCCACACAGTGAGCTTTCGATTCGGACTTTCCATGTAATGGATTTGCTAGCCAAGCAATATTCCATTTCGTGCCACTAGGACACTTTTCCACCTTTTATGAAGCCCACACAGTGGGCTTTTGATTCAGACTTTCCACGTAATGGATTTGCTATCCAAGCAATATTCCATTTCGTGCCACTAGGACACTTTTCCACCTTTTATGAAGCCCACACAGTGGGCTTTTGATTCGGACTTTCCACGTAATGGATTTGCTATCCAAGCAATATTCCATTTCGTGCCACTAGGACACTTTTCCACCTTTTATGAAGCCCACACAATGGGCTTTTGATTTGGACTTTCCACGTAATGGATTTGCTATCCAAGCAATATTCCATTTCATGCCTCTGGGTCTTCATGCACCTTTAAATGTCAACCTGTATATAGTTAAAGTAATCTGCGGTCAACTTTAGCTTGTTGATATCTCCATAGAGCTTGTCCTCAAATGAAGCAGGTGTGGGCCAAAATATCTTTCTCTGTTCTGCATACGTTGGGCAATCCTGCAGCAAATGTTTTGCTGTCATTTTTCCAGTTCTACAATTACATTCATCGGTATCTCCTATCTTTAGTTTATTGAACAAGTGGTATTTCAGCCTGTTATGTCCTGTGCGGAGTCTGAAGATTGCTACTTGTTCTCTTCGGTCGAGTTTGTAATATGCATCATCCTTCTGATGGCCTGGATGCTCTGATTCCCATTTGGTTCTATAAGTGCTTTTTATCACCTCTTTGCCTCATTATAGGTTATGTCTATGTCAGGCTGTGGTAGTCGTCCGCCCTCTTTTGCCAGTCTGTCAGCCTCTTCGTTTCCAGGTATACTGCAATGTGATGGGATCCACTGTATTACAACTTTTTTGGATTTCTGGCATAGACCATGGAGTGCTGCTCTTAGGTCAGTTAGTTCTGTGCTGTTATTGCTCTTCAGTATTGAGACAGCTGACTTTGCATCTGTGAAGATAGCTATTTGCTTCTCTTTATTTTCCTCCATCAGGAGCATTTCTGCTGCAGTTTTCAGAGCCTCTACCTCCGCTTTGAAGTTACTTGAAAATTTTCCAGTTGCCATTGAATGTGTTTTTTTCGCTCCATTTTTTAAATTTAGGAGAATTCCTCCTCCTCCATTCTCTATTGAATTTTTGGCTGATCCATCTGTATATGCATGGGTCCAATTCCTGCTTGGGTAATGTTCTTTTATGTAGTTTAGGGTTATTTCTCTTCTTTCGGTTTCATGCTGAGTGTTCTTTTCTCAATACCAGGAATGTTTTCTATCATCTCAGGCAGTTGCTGCTGTCTCCAAGCTGGGAACTTGTGTGCATTGTGTATGGGCTTGACTGTTGATATGTTAAGAATAGGATCTGACCTAATCCTTCGTTTTGCAGTTTCTACAAAGTTGCTACGCTTCAGTCTTCCCTTTCCAAAACCATTAAATCTGTTGTACATAGGGTGGTCTGTCAATCTTCTAAATTTTTCTGCTTGTTGCTGGGCTCTGCTATCTCTTCTATCCTGCATTGGTTGTAAACAAGTGATCTTTTCTAATTCATTAATAGGCGTTGTCTTCAGGCTTCCAGTTATGATTCGCATTCCTTGATTTTGGACTCTACTTATTTTGTTAAAGTTTAACTTAGCTGCTGTTGCCCAAGCTGCAATGCCATATTCCAGTACTGGCCTCACCCGTCCAGTATATAACTTCTTGAGAACTTTCTCATCTGCTCCCCATGTTGTACCAGCAAGCTTTTCATGATTGCCATTCTTTGCCTTGCTCTTGTTCGATTTTTCTCAACCTGTGTCTTCCATGTCAGGCGACGATCAAAGGTGACTCCTAGATAGTTTGGATTTTCTTCATGGCGCAATATTTTTCCATTCAATACCAGCTTAGGTTGCTGAGTTTTAGTTGAGAGGGAGAACACTGTGCATGTTGTTTTCTCCTCACTTATCTTCACTAGCCATGATTTTGACCAGTCCTCTAGCGCTAATAGGGCTTGCTGTATTCTGCTGTTAGCTGTACTAATATATTCTTCAGATGTCCATATGGCTAGGTCGTCTGCAAAGGATGATGTGTGTACTCTGGCTGGAAAATTTTCCGTGATGTCGTTTATATATGCTAGGAATAATGTTGGTGAAAGAACTCCTCCTTGGGGGACCACCTTGCTCCAACAGCATCACTTTTGCTGGTTTGTCCTTGTACTTTTGTCCTGGCAGTTCTGTTCTCAAGGTAGTGGCTGATCCATTTGTACATTTTCCCGCAAACATGCATTTTTTGCAGTTTTACTTTCAGTCCTTCCTTCCATACTTTATCAAATGCTTTTTCTAAATCTATCCAGACTGCTAGTGTGTGCTTTTTCTCTTGGAAGGCATCCTCTATTTCCTGAGCTATATAGGTTATTGATCTTCAGTAGATCTGTACTTTCTGAATCCTGCTTGGTGAGGTGTTAAGAGTTGGTTTTCTTCCAGATGCCATGTTAGCCTGCCATTGATAATGCGTTCCATTAATTTTCCTACACAGCTAAGAAGACTGATAGGTCGATAGCCATTTGGTTCTTCCAGGTCTTTTCCTTTCTTTGGGACTGGTATTAGTATAGCTTCCTTCCATGCTGTGGGACTATTCCCCTCTTCCAGCTGTAATTTAGGACTGCTAGTAGTTTCTTTTTTGCCTTAGTGCCTAGTCCTATTAGCATTTCATTGTGATTCCATCCTTTCCTGGTGATGTCTTCTTTTTTAGGGTATTCATTGCCTGTTCCATTTCTTCCATTGTTAGATTTGCCATCATATATTCTGCTGCTGTCTCTGTATATGTATGATGTATCTGTTTATCTTTGATTGCTTTCTTCTGTTCGGCTGTAATATCAATGTGGTTTGCACTGGCATAGTGTTCCATTAGTGCATTTGCAGCCTTTTTTCCTGTAAGCAAGGCATTTCCTTGTTTAATTGTTATTTGTTTGTTTCTAGGTCCTTCATTGTTCATGGCTTTCACTAGTTTCCATAGTTTGTTTCCATCCCTGTCAAAATTCAGGTTTTCTGTTTTTTTCCTCCAACAATCTCTTGTTGTTTGATTTACTGTTCTTTTATATTTTGCTGAGATGGCTTTGAGAGAGATGTTCGCTTCAGTTGTTTGTTCTCTCTCTGCGGTCTTCCTAGCATCTTCAACTTTGTCCTCCAAAAATTGTAGTTCTTCAGTCCAGTATGGTTTGTAATTTTTCCTTGCTCCTCTTGGAATAGACTCAGTGGCCGCCTGTATTATTGCTCTGTTTAGACTTTCCACCATTTGCTTCATGTTGCCATATCGTGTATTTACGTTTTCACAATATTTGTCTGTTAGTATGGCAAATCTGTCCCAATATGCTCGTTTGTAATTCCAATGGGGCAAAGGCTTTTGCTCCTGTGGAACATACTCCATATTTATTACAAGCTTGATCGGTCTGCGGTCACTACCTGCTAATTGGTCCAGCACATGGCGATCGATTTTGTGGAGGATGTCTCCTGTGCAGAAAGCTAAGTCTGGAGTAGAAGTGGTAATCCATCTTCTGGAGTAGAAGCTCGGTGTGTCATCCGCTTTGTTAAGTAGATAGAGATTTGAGTCTATTTCCCAGTCCTCCACTTCATCTCCTCTTTTGTCAGTATCTGGGTATCCCCATCTTTCTGAACGGCTATTAAAATCTCCGACAACAATGCAATTTGTGTCAGTTATTTCCATGTTTGAGAGTGTAAGATCCTTATCTGCCGGGCTATATAGATTGTAAATTCTTATTTTCACGTCCTTATCATTATATCAACACCTATAATTTCCGTTTGGTTGTCAGAGATCACAGATACTTCGCTGCAAGGTATTGTATTTCGTGTAAGTATTACAACTCCTCCTTTGTGTCCTTCGCGGTCGAACGTGTGGCCTGATATCCCTTGACTGAAAATGTGCGATTGGCGTTGAGGTGTGTCTCTTGAATGCATGCCACATCTATTCTATCTTTATGAAGACGCTGTGTTAGGGAGGCTTTCTTGTTATAAACTCCTTCTGCATTCCATTGTAAAATGTTGAGTGTCCGGGGTGTTTGGTCAATAGCTCTTAACCTACTCCTCTGTGCCTTGACTCCACAGCACAGGGGAAGGTGACCACCAGTAGTCATGGGTGGACCCCCTCGAGGCAGGGGGCCCGGCACTATCACCGCCTGATGGGACTTCACGGGATTAGCACCATAACGATTAATTTTCATCTGTGGCATCATGAAATGATAAAGTTACGTTGCACTTCTTTGTCAAGCCTGTGGCTCAGTACATCCGATTTCGACAAGCATTTGTTCGGGATGCTTTCCCTAGCCTTTGACTGTCCCCAGTCTACCTACAAGGCAGCAGGTTTGTGCGTCACTTCGTCTGGTCCCTCTCCCTTGACCTGTCCGACATGGGTGACCCTACCAGTAGCTGTGCTACCGTCGGCATAGCTCTTGGGGTCATTGGAACGCTCAAGCCCCTCTACCTCGTCAAGGTGGACGCACGGCAGAGGGGAAACCCATTCAATGAGTGACAGTTCTCACAACTCATCACTACAAGCCCATTCAATGAGTGACAGTTCTCACAACTCATCACTACAAACCCATTCAATGAGAAACAGTTCTCACAACTCATCACTACAAACCCATTCAATGAGAAACAGTTCTCACAACTCATCACTACAAACCCATTCAATGAGAAGCAGTTCTCACAACTCATCACTACAAACCCATTCAATGAGAAACAGTTCTCACAACTCATCACTACAAGCCCATTCAATGAGAAACAGTTCTCACAACTCATCACTTCAAGTCCATTCAATGAGAAACAGTTCTCACAACTCATCACTACAAACCCATTCAATGAGAAACAGTTCTCACAACTCATCACTACAAACCCATTCAATGAGAAACAGTTCTCACAACTCATCACTACAAGTCCATTCAATGTGTGACAGTTCTCACAACTCATCACAACAAGCCCATTCAGTGTGTGACAATTCTCACAACTAATCACAACAAGCCCATTCAGTGTGTGACATTTCTCACAACTCATCACAACAAGCCCATTCAATGAGTGACAGTTCTCACAACTCATCACAATAAGCCCATTCAGTGTGTGACAGTTCTCACAACTCATCACAACAAGCCCATTCAATGAGTGACAGTTCTCACAACTCATCACAATAAGCCCATTCAGTGCGTGACAGTTCTCACAACTCATCACAACAAGCCCATTCAATGTGTGACAGTTCTCACAACTCATCACCACAAGCCCATTCAATGTGTGACAGTTCTCACAACTCATCACAACAAGCCCATTCAATGTGTGACAGTTCTCACAACTCATCACCACAAGCCCATTCAATGTGTGACAGTTCTCACAACTCATCACCACAAGCCCATTCAATGTGTGACAGTTCTCACAACTAATCACCACAAGCCCATTCAATGTGTGACAGTTCTAACAACTAACCACCACAAGCCCATTCAATGTGTGACAGTTCTCACAACTCATCACCACAAGCCCATTCAATGTGTGACAGTTCTCACATCTCATCACTACAAGCCCATTCAATGAGTGACAGTTCTCACAACTCATCACTACAAGCCCATTCAATGAGTGACAGTTCTCACAACTCACCACAAGCCCATTCAATGTGTGACAGTTCTCACAACTCACCACAAGCCCATTCAATGTGTGACAGTTCTCACAACTCACCACAAGCCCATTCAATGTGTGACAGTTCTCACAACTCATCACCACAAGCCCATTAAATGTGTGACAGTTCTCACAACTCATCACCACAAGCCCATTCAATGTGTGACAGTTCTCACAACTCATCACTACAAGCCCATTCAATGAGTGACAGTTCTCACAACTCATCACTACAAGCCCATTCAATGTGTGACAGTTCTCACAACTCATCACTACAAGCCCATTCAATGAGTGACAGTTCTCACAATTCATCACAACAAGCCCATCCAATGTGTAACAGTTCTCACAATTCATCACTACAAGCCCATTCAATGTGTGACAGTTCTCACAACTCATCACTACAAGCCCATTCAATGTGTGACAGTTCTCACAACTCATCACTACAAGCCCATCCAATGTATGACAACTCTTTCAATTTATGACTACATGCCCATTTAATATGTGACAATTCTCTCAGCCTGTGACTACAAGCACATCCAATGTGTGACAGCTCTTTTAACCTATGACTATAAGCCAATTTAATATGTGACAACTCTCTCATCCTGCGACTACAAGCACATCCAATGTGTGACAATTCTTTTAATTTGTGACTACAAGCCCATTCAATATGTGACAACTCTCTCAGCCTATGACTACAAGCACATCCAATGTGTGACAATTCTTTAAATTTGTGACTACAAGCCCATTCAATACGTGACAACTCTCTCAGCCTGTGACTACAAGCACATCCAATGTGTGACAACTCTTTAAATTTGTGACTACAAGCCCATTCAATATGTGACAACTCTCTCAGCCTGTGACTACAAGCACATCTAATGTGTGACAACTCTTTAAATTTGTGACTACAAGCCCATTCAATATGTGACAACTCTCTCAGTCTGTGACTACAAGCACATCCAATGTGTGACAACTCTTTCAATTTTTGACTACAAGCCTATTCAATATGTGACAACTCTCTCAACCCATCACTACAAGCCCATTAAATGTGGGACAACTCTCAGCCTGTTATCACAAGCCCATTCAATATGTGACAACTCTCATCCCACTCATCTGTACACATCATTGACAGACATTTCCTGCACCTGTACACATCACAGACAGAAATGCCACTCACCTGTACACATCACAGCCTGATATGTCACTCACTTGTACACATCACAGACTGCCATGTCACACACCTGTACACACCACAGACAGACATGTCACTCACCTGTCCACATTACAGACAGAAATGTCACTCACCTGTACACATCACAGACAGAAATGTCACTCACCTGTACACATAACAGACAGGATTGTCACTCACCTGTACACATAACCGACAGGCATGTCACTCACCTGTACACATAACAGACAGGATTGTCACTCACCTGTACACATAACCGACAGGCATGTCACTCACCTGTACACACAACAGGCATGTCACTCACCTGTACACATAACAGACAGGCATGTCACTCCCTGTACACATAACAGACAGGCATGTCACTCACCTGTACACATAACCGACAGGCATGTCACTCACCTGTACACATAACAGACAGGCATGTCACTCACCTGTACACATAACAGGCATGTCACTCACCTGTACACATAACAGGCATGTCACTCACCTGTACACATAACCGACAGGCATGTCACTCACCTGTACACATAACAGACAGGCATGTCACTCACCTGTACACATAACAGGCATGTCACTCACCTGTACACATAACAGGCATGTCACTCACTTGTACACATAACAGGCATGTCACTCACCTGTACATGACAACACAGCTAAAATCTGGATACTGTAAACACTCTGACACTGAAGAGAAAGAAAGATATTTATGTTATACAAGCAAATGTCCAGATTCATTTATACTGAAATAAAATCCAGATATATTTATAGTGACATCAAATAAACTGTTGTATCAACATTCAGATATATTTTATACTGACATAAAATAAACTATTATATCAATGTTCAGGTATATTTACATGGACATAAAATAAACTGTTATATCAACATTCAGGTATTTCTATATGGGGTCAACAAACATCTAACTGAACACAGAAATTGACCATCACTGCTGGGGTCAACAAGCATCTAACTGAACACAGAAATTGACCATCACTGCTGGGGTCAACAAACATCTCAATGAACACAGAAACTGACCTCACTGCTGGGGTCAACAAACATCTAACTGAACACAGAAATTGACCATAACTGCTGGGGTCAACAAGCATCTAACTGAACACAGAAATTGACCATCACTGCTGGGGTCAACAAACATCTCAATGAACCTACCATCAATGCCGGGCCAGAAAAACTCTCTACACAATGCATTGACAGAAGGCACGTGTTCTGGTCTGATGTAACAGTAATCTATGGAGGGAGAGCATGGCTGCACCCAGGTGGGGTCCTTCCTGTGTGAAGTAGAGCATACACATGATATGGTATCTGGGAACATACTTCAAGTAATGGATGTGTGACACAGTAACATACACAGTGAACACAATAATGGATGTATTAGACTGTAACACACACAGTGAACACAATAATGGAAGTGTGAGACAGTAACATACACAGTGAACACAATAATGGATGTGTGAGACAGTAACATACACAGTGAACACAATAATGGATGTGTGAGACAGTAACATACACAGTGAACAGTGAACACAATAATGGATGTGTGAGACAGTAACATACACAGTGAACACAATAATGGATGTGTGAGACAGTAACATACACAGTGAACACAGTAATGGATGTGTGAGACAGTAACATACACAGTGAACACAATAATGGAAGTGTGAGACTATACACAGTGAACACAATAATGGATGTGTGAGACAGTAACATACACAGTGAACACAATAATGGATGTGTGAGACAGTAACATACACAGTGAACACAGTAATGGAAGTGTGAGACAGTAACATACACAGTGAACACAATAATGGAAGTGTGAGACAGTAACATACACAGTGAACACAATAATGGATGTGAGACAGTAACATACACAGTGAACACAATAATGGATGTGAGACAGTAACATACACAGTGAACACAATAATGGATGTGAGACAGTAACATACACAGTGAACACAATAATGTATGTGAGACAGTAACATACACAGTGAACACAATAATGGATGTGTGAGACAGTAACATACACAGTGAACACAATAATGGATGTGAGACAGTAATACACACAGTGAACACAATAATGGATGTGAGACAGTAATACACACAGTGAACACAATAATGGATGTGAGACAGTAACATACACAGTGAACACAATAATGGATGTGAGACAGTAATACACACAGTGAACACAATAATGGATGTGAGACAGTAACATACACAGTGAACACAATAATGGATGTGAGACAGTAACATACACAGTGAACACAATAATGGATGTGAGACAGTAATACACACAGTGAACACAATAATGGATGTGAGACAGTAAATACACCAGTGAACACAATAATGGATGTGAGACAGTAACATACACAGTGAACACAATAATGGATGTGAGACAGTAATACACACAGTGAACACAATAATGGATGTGAGACAGTAACATACACAGTGAACACAATAATGGATGTGAGACAGTAACATACACAGTGAACACAATAATGGATGTGAGACAGTAATACACACAGTGAACACAATAATGGATGTGTGAGACAGTAACATACACAGTGAACACAATAATGGATGTGTGAGACAGTAACATACACAGTGAACACAATAATGGATGTGTGAGACAGTAACATACACAGTGAACACAATAATGGATGTGTGAGACAGTAACATACACAGTGAACACAGTAATGGATGTGTGAGACAGTAATA
Source organism: Cepaea nemoralis (assembly GCA_014155875.1). Lineage (NCBI taxonomy): Eukaryota > Metazoa > Mollusca > Gastropoda > Stylommatophora > Helicidae > Cepaea > Cepaea nemoralis. The sequence continues at coordinate 63,327 of JACEFZ010025145.1, read as the reverse complement.
CACACAGTGAACACAATAATGGATGTGTGAGACAGTAACATACACAGTGAACACAATAATGGATGTGTGAGACAGTAATACACACAGTGAACACAATAATGGATGTGTGAGACAGTAACATACACAGTGAACACAATAATGGATGTGTGAGACAGTAACATACACAGTGAACACAGTAATGGATGTGTGAGACAGTAACATACACAGTGAACACAATAATGGAATGTGTGAGACATAATACACAGTGAACACAATAATGGATGTGTGAGGACAGTAACATACACAGTGAACACAATAATGGATGTGTGAGACAGTAACATACACAGTGAACACAGTAATGGAAGTGTGAGACAGTAACATACACAGTGTACACAATAATGGAAGTGTGAGACAGTAACATACACAGTGAACACAATAATGGATGTGAGACAGTAACATACACAGTGAACACAATAATGGATGTGAGACAGTAACATACACAGTGAACACAATAATGTATGTGAGACAGTAACATACACAGTGAACACAATAATGGATGTGTGAGACAGTAACATACACAGTGAACACAATAATGGATGTGAGACAGTAATACACACAGTGAACACAATAATGGATGTGAGACAGTATACACACAGTGAACACAATAATGGATGTGAGACAGTAACATACACAGTGAACACAATAATGGATGTGAGACAGTAATACACACAGTGAACACAATAATGGATGTGAGACAGTAACATACACAGTGAACACAATAATGGATGTGAGACAATAACATACACAGTGAACACAATAATGGATGTGAGACAGTAATACACACAGTGAACACAATAATGGATGTGAGACAGTAATACACACAGTGAACACAATAATGGATGTGAGACAGTAACATACACAGTGAACACAATAATGGATGTGAGACAGTAATACACACAGTGAACACAATAATGGATGTGAGACAGTAACATACACAGTGAACACAATAATGGATGTGAGACAGTAACATACACAGTGAACACAATAATGGATGTGAGACAGTAACATACACAGTGAACACAATAATGGATGTGTGAGACAGTAACATACACAGTGAACACAATAATGGATGTGTGAGACAGTAACATACACAGTGAACACAATAATGGATGTGAGACAGTAATACACACAGTGAACACAATAATGTATGTGAGACAGTAATACACACAATGAACACAATAATGGATGTGTGAGACAGTAACATACACAGTGAACACAATAATGGATGTGTGAGACAGTAACATACACAGTGAACACAATAATGGATGTGTGAGACAGTAACATACACAGTGAACACAATAATGGATGTATTAGACTGTAACACACACAGTGAACACAATAATGGATGTGTGAGACAGTAACACACACAGTGAACACAATAATGGATGTGACACAGTAACATACACAGTGAACACAATAATGGATGTGACACAGTAACATACACAGTGAACACAATCATGGATGTGTGAGAGGGTTACACACACTGTGAACACAATAATGGATGTGTAAGACAGTCTCTCACTCACTCATTCACTCTCTCTCTCTCTCACTCACTCTCTCTCTCTCTCACTCATTCACACACACACACACACACACATATATATACATATATATATATATATATATATTGAATACAATAATGGATGTGTGAGACAGTTAGTTGTTTGTGACAACTGAAGACACCATGAACAGAACACAAACTGTACCTGTGAGGAAAGGCCACAATTTCTTCCATAAGTCTCATCTTGAGTGGCTTGTGAGACAGGTCCGAGTTCCTCCAAATGAAGGGAAGAAGGAGTCTAACAATAAAACACAAGCTTGCATTGTAAAATGTAAATATATGTAGACCACGTTGTAACTGGCAGTATCACATGTAAATATGTGTAGTCTATGTTGTCACTGGCAGTATCACATGTAAATATGTGTAGACTATGTTGTCACTGGCAGTATGTAAATATGTGTAGTCTATGTTGTCACTGGCAGTATGTAAATATGTGTAGATTATGTTGTCACTGGCAGTATGTAAATATGTGTAGTCTATGTTGTCACTGGCAGTATCACATGTAAATATGTGTAGTCTATGTTGTCACTGGCAGTATGTAAATATGTGTAGTCTATGTTGTCACTGGCAGTATGTAAATATGTGTAGTCTATGTTGTCACTGGCAGTATCACATGTAAATATGTGTAGTCTATGTTGTCACTGGCAGTATGTAAATATGTGTAGTCTATGTTGTCACTGGCAGTATCACATGTAAATATGTGTAGTCTATGTTGTCACTGGCAGTATGTAAATATGTGTAGTCTATGTTGTCACTGGCAGTATGTAAATATGTGTAGTCTATGTTGTCACTGGCAGTATGTAAATATGTGTAGATTATGTTGTCACTGGCAGTATGTAAATATGTGTAGTCTATGTTGTCACTGGCAGTATGTAAATATGTGTAGTCTATGTTGTCACTGGCAGTATCACATGTAAATATGTGTAGTCTATGTTGTCACTGGCAGTATGTAAATATGTGTAGTCTATGTTGTCACTGGCAGTATGTAAATATGTGTAGTCTATGTTGTCACTGGCAGTAATGTAATATGTGTAGATTATGTTTGTCACTGGCAGTATGTAAATATGTGTAGTCTATGTTGTCACTGGCAGTACATGTAAATATGTGTAGATTATGTTGTCACTGGCAGTATGTAAATAGGTGTAGTCTATGTTGTCACTGGCAGTATCACATGTAAATATGTGTAGTATTATGTTGTCACTGGCAGTATGTAAATATGTGTAGTCTATGTTGTCACTGGCAGTATGTAAATATGTGTAGTCTATGTTGTCACTGGCAGTATGTAAATATGTGTAGTCTATGTTGTCACTGGCAGTATGTAAATATGTGTAGATTATGTTGTCACTGGCAGTATGTAAATATGTGTAGATTATGTTGTCACTGGCAGTATGTAAATATGTGTAGTCTATGTTGTCACTGGCAGTATGTAAATATGTGTAGTCTATGTTGTCACTGGCAGTATGTAAATATGTGTAGTCTATGTTGTCACTGGCAGTATGTAAATATGTGTAGTCTATGTTGTCACTGGCAGTATGTAAATATGTGTAGTCTATGTTGTCACTGGCAGTATCACATGTAAATATGTGTAGATTATGTTGTCACTGGCAGTATGTAAATATGTGTAGTCTATGTTGTCACTGGCAGTATGTAAATATGTGTAGTCTATGTTGTCACTGGCAGTATGTAAATATGTGTAGTCTATGTTGTCACTGGCAGTATGTAAATATGTGTAGTCTATGTTGTCACTGGCAGTATCACATGTAAATATGTGTAGTCTATGTTGTCACTGGCAGTATGTAAATATGTGTAGTCTATGTTGTCACTGGCAGTATGTAAATATGTGTAGTCTATGTTGTCACTGGCAGTATGTAAATATGTGTAGATTATGTTGTCGCTGGCAGTATGTAAATATGTGTAGTCTATGTTGTCACTGGCAGTATGTAAATATGTGTAGTCTATGTTGTCACTGGCAGTATGTAATATGTGTAGTCTATGTTGTCACTGGCAGTATCACATGTAAATATGTGTAGATTATGTTGTCACTGGCAGTATGTAAATATGTGTAGATTATGTTGTCACTGGCAGTATCACATGTAAATATGTGTAGATTATGTTGTCACTGGCAGTATGTAAATATGTGTAGTCTATGTTGTCACTGGCAGTATGTAAATATGTGTAGTCTATGTTGTCACTGGCAGTATGTAAATATGTGTAGTCTATGTTGTCACTGGCAGTATCACATGTAAATATGTGTAGATTATGTTGTCACTGGCAGTATGTAAATATGTGTAGTCTATGTTGTCACTGGCAGTATGTAAATATGTGTAGTCTATGTTGTCACTGGCAGTATGTAAATATGTGTAGTCTATGTTGTCACTGGCAGTATGTAAATATGTGTAGTCTATGTTGTCACTGGCAGTATGTAAATATGTGTAGTCTATGTTGTCACTGGCAGTATCACATGTAAATATGTGTAGATTATGTTGTCACTGGCAGTATGTAAATATGTGTAGATTATGTTGTCACTGGCAGTATCACATGTAAATATGTGTAGATTATGTTGTCACTGGCAGTATGTAAATATGTGTAGTCTATGTTGTCACTGGCAGTATGTAAATATGTGTAGTCTATGTTGTCACTGGCAGTATGTAAATATGTGTAGTCTATGTTGTCACTGGCAGTATGTAAATATGTGTAGTCTATGTTGTCACTGGCAGTATCACATGTAAATATGTGTGGATTATGTTGTCACTGGCAGTATGTAAATATGTGTAGATTATGTTGTCACTGGCAGTATCACATGTAAATATGTGTAGATTATGTTGTCACTGGCAGTATGTAAATATGTGTAGTCTATGTTGCCACTGGCAGTATCACATGTAAATATGTGTGGATTATGTTGTCACTGGCAGTATGTAAATATGTGTAGATTATGTTGTCACTGGCAGTATCACATGTAAATATGTGTGGATTATGTTGTCACTGGCAGTATGTAAATATGTGTAGTCTATGTTGTCACTGGCAGTATGTAAATATGTGTAGTCTATGTTGTCACTGGCAGTATGTAAATATGTGTAGTCTATGTTGTGACTGGCAGTATGTAAATATGTGTAGTCTATGTTGTCACTGGCAGTATCACATGTAAATATGTGTAGATTATGTCGTCACTGGCAGTATCACAGTGTAAATATGTGTAGATTATGTCGTCACTGGCAGTATCACATGTAAATATGTGTAGATTATGTCGTCACTGGCAGTATCACATGTAAATATGTGTAGATTATGTCGTCACTGGCAGTATCACATGTAAATATGTGTAGATTATGTCGTCACTGGCAGTATCACATGTAAATATGTGTAGATTATGTTGCAGCTTACCTACTGTACTGATGCCCAGACCATGTTGCAGCTACCTTCCCTCAAGTCTAGTCATATGTATTCTGATTTCAGTAACAGTATGTTTCCCCATCTGTGTCTAGATTGCTGCCTACCAATATCCATCCAGTAGACATGCATGTAGGCTCCATGGGGACAGTACAGTAGACATGACTCCATGGGAATAGTACAGTAGACATGCATATAGACTCCATGGGGACAGTACAATAGACATGACTCCATGGGGACAGTACAGTAGACATGAATGTAGACTCCATGGGGACAGTACAGTAGACACGCATGTAGACTCCATGGGGACAGTACAGTAGACACGCATGTAGACTCCATGGGGACAGTACAGTAGACATGCATGTAGACTCCATGGGGACAGTACAATAGACATGACTCCATGGGGACAGTACAGTAGACATGCTTGTAGACTCCATGGGGACAGTACAGTAGACATGCATGTAGACTCCATGGGGACAGTACAGTAGACATGCATGTAGACTCCATGGGGACAGTACAATAGACATGACTCCATGGGGACAGTACAGTAGACATGCATGTAGACTCCATGGGGACAGTACAGTAGACATGCATGTAGACTCCATGGGGACAGTACAGTAGACATGCATGTAGACTCCATGGGGACAGTACAATAGACATGACTCCATAGGGACAGTACAGTAGACATGTATGTAGACTCCATGGGGACAGTACAATAAACATGACTCCATGGGAATAGTACAGTAGACATGCATGTAGACTCCATGGGGACAGTACAGTAGACATGCATGTAGACTCCATGGGGACAGTACAATAGACATGACTCCATGGGGACAGTACAGTAGCCCATCAGGACAGTACAGTAGACATGCATGTAGACTCCATGGGGACAGTACAGTAGACATGCATGTAGACTCCATGGGGACAGTAAAGCAGACATGCATGTAGACTCCATGGGGACAGTACAGCAGACATGCATGTAGACTCCATGGGGACAGTACAGTGGACATGCATGTAGACTCCATGGGGACAGTACAGTAGACATGCATGTAGACTCCATGGGGACAGTACAATAAACACAACTCCATGGGGACAGTACAGTAGACATGCATGTAGACTCCATGAGGACAGTACAGTAGACATGCATGTAGACTCCATGGGGACAGTACAGTAGACATGCACGTAGACTCCATGTGGACAGTACAATAAACACGACTCCATGGGGACAGTACAGTAGACATGCATGTAGACTCCATGGGGACAGTACATAGACATGCACGCAGACAGTGTGTGTTGCTGACCTGGTGGTGTATGGACTGACGATAGGTGTCAGCTCCTGGTCCTTGATACCAACCAGTCTCTGGTAGAAACTTGTGTAGCTGCGAGACTCCATCTTCTTTTTCTTGTCATGTATCTGGATAATATATGCAACACATGCATCATTCACACATCTGCATACACAACACATGCATCATTCACACATCTGCATACACAACACATGCATCATTCACACATCTGCATACACAACACATGCATCATTCACACATCTGCATACACAACACATGCATCATTCACACATCTGCATACACAACACATGCATCATTCACACATCTGCATACACAACACATGCATCATTCACACATCTGCATACACAACACATGCATCATTCACACATCTGCATACACAACACATGCATCATTCACACATCTGCATACACAACACATGCATCATTCACACATCTGCATACACAACACATGCATCATTCACACATCTGCATACACAACACATGCATCATTCACACATCTGCATACACAACACATGCATCATTCACACATCTGCATACACAACACATGCATCATTCACACATCTGCATACACAACACATGCATCATTCACACATCTGCATACACAATACACGTATCCACATAAGACATCTATACACATTGATGACTGGACTAGTACACAAAAAAGAACAAGAACTGCACAGACAGCAATTCTAGTCAGATAGAAAGATGAGAACAGGAGGATTAGATAATTGCAAACAGTGGTCCTCTCTGCACGACTGCACACTTATGAAACAAGGACATTACAAGTTGCAGCAGAAGAGAAGATTCAATTATTACAGATGAGATACCTCAGAGACATACATATACAGAGTTCAAGGTCATTAGAGATGAGATACTTCAGACAAATCTGTGGAATAAGATCAACAATAGAGATGAGATGTTTGAGACACATCTGTGAACACAGACCGAGCCAATCGTTGATGACAGCACACAACATACAAGAAGCACAGACTGACAGAGTCCTTGATGTCACACAACAGACAAGAAGCACAGACTGACAGAGTCCTTGATGTCACACAACAGACAAGAAGCACAGACTGACAGAGTCCTTGATGTCACACAACAGACAAGAAGCACAGACTGACAGAGTCCTTGATGTCACACAACAGACAAGAAGCACAGACTGACAGAGTCCTTGATGTCACACAACAGACAAGATGCACAGACTGACAGAGTCCTTGATGTCACACAACATACAAGAAGCACAGACTGACAGAGTCCTTGATGTCACACAACATACAAGATTCTTGTTACCATAAACCTGTCTAAGTCTCTGGTCTCCTTGGTGTCTGCACATCTACTAGGTTTATACTGCAGATATGGTTGCTGGTGGTGGTCAACTCCCTGCAGACATCAATGAACTTATGTTAGCACCATAACTAGACACATTTGTTCACAAGATCAACATGCAAACTGAAGGTGAATTCAACAAATATGCACAATTAAAGACGTATTTAATTATATGCAAACTGGAAGCGATTTAACAAATATGCACAACTAGAGATAGATTCAAAGTTATGCTAAACTGGAGGTGAATTCAACAAATATGCACAACCAAAGATAAATTCAATGATATGCTAAACTGGAGGTGAATTCAACAACTAGGCACAACTAAAGATAGATTCAATGATATGCTAAACTGGAGGTGAATTCAACAAATATGCACAACCAAAGATAGATTCAATGATATGCTAAACTGGAGGTGAATTCAACAACTAGGCACAACTAAAGATAGATTCAATGATATGCTAAACTGAAGGTGAATTCACAACTAAGGTTAGACATCTACACACAAATTAGACCTATTTCCAACACATATACACACAAATTAGACCTTATTTCACACACTCTTATCCACAAACTGGACCTTATTTCATAAACACCTAAAGAACTGCCTATAAAGTCTCATTTTCATTTATGTATGTTCTTTTCTCACTTCAGAAACAGACTGATTTGGATAAAAAGCAACACAATACTAGAGAAAACAAGCAGAATCAATGCAGAAAAGTAGAAAACATTCAAACGTACAGGAGCAGTCGTGGCCAGCTTGTCCATCTGATGTTCCAGGTCAAACACAGAAAGGCCAAACTCTCGATTTGTCTGTTGGTAGAAAACATACACACTTTTCTGGTGTCCAAGGAATAGTTGACTAAATCTGTCAAATGTCAGTATAAATATCATATGTGACTGCATCTATAAGATGTAGCTAGATTTTAAATATGTGACTAAATATATATAGTTGATCATATCCAATATCAATGAGTGAATTCTCTATTCTGTCTATGGGACATCTGACTAAAGCTATGAGATTGAATATCATCTTCATGAAGCAGGTCCTTCACCACACATCACTCTCACCATGTAGCAGGTCCTTCACCACACATCACTCTCATCATGAAGCAGATCCTCCACCACACATCTCTCATCATGAAGCAGATCCTCCACCACACATCACTCTCACCATGTAGCAGATCCCCCACCACAAACCACTCTCACCAAGCCCAAGTAGCAGATCCTCCACCACACATCACACTCACCACATAGCAGGTCCTTCACCACACACCACTCTCACCACGTAGCAGGTCCTTCACCACACATCTCTCTCACCATGTAGCAGGTCCTTCACCACACACCACTCTCACCATGTAGCAGGTCCTTCACCACACACCTCTCTCACCACGTAGCAGGTCCTTCACCACACACCACTCTCACCACGTAGCAGGTCCTTCACCACACATCTCTCTCACCACGTAGCAGGTCCTTCACCACACATCTCTCTCACCATGTTGCAGGTCCTTCACCACACACCACTCTCACCATGTAGCAGTTCCTTCACCACACATCTCTCTCACCATGTAGCAGGTCCTTCACCACACATCACTCTCACCACATAGCAGGTCCTTCACCACACATCACTCTCACCACATAGCAGGTCCTTCACCACACATAACTCTCAGCATGTAGCAGGTCCTTCACCACACATCACTCTCACCACATAGCAGGTCCTTCACCACACATCACTCTCACCACATAGCAGGTCCTTCACCACACATCACTCTCAGCATGTAGCTGGTCCTTCACCACACACCACTCTCACCATATAGCAGGTCCTTCACCACACATCTCTCTCACCATATAGCAGGTCCTTCACCACACATCACTCTCACCACATAGCAGGTCCTTCACCACACATCACTCTCAAAACATAGCAGGTCCTTCACCACACATCACTCTCAGCATGTAGCAGGTCCTTCACCACACATACTCTCACCATGTAGCAGGTCCTTAACCACACATCACTCTCACCACATAGCAGGTCCTTCACCACACATCACTCTCACCACGTAGCAGGTCCTTCACCACACATCACTCACACCATGTAGCAGGTCCTTCACCACACATCTCTCTCACCACATAGCAGGTCCTTCACCACACATCACTCTCACCATGTAGCAGGTCCTCCACCACACATCACTCTCACCATGTAGCAGATCCCCCACCACAAACCACTCTCACCAAGCCCAAGTAGCAGATCCTCCACCACACATCACACTCATCATGTGGCAAGTCCTTCACCAAAAATCCTCCACCACACATCACTCTCACCATGTAGCAGATCCTCCACCACACATCACTCTCACCATGTAGCAGGTCCTTCACCACACATCTCTCTCACCATGTAGCAGGTCCTTCACCACACATAACCCTCACCATGAAGCAGATCCTCCACCACACATCACTCTCACCATGTAGCAGATCCCCCACCACACATCACTCTCACCATGTAGCAGGTCCTTCGCCACACATCACTCTCATCATGTAGCAGGTCCTCCACCACACATCACTCTCATTATGTAGCAGGTCTTTCAACACACATAACTCTCACCATGTAGCAGGTCCTTCACCACACATCACTCTCACCATGTAGCAGGTCCTTCACCACACATCACTCTCAGCATGTAGCAGGTCCTTCATCACACATCACTCTCATTATGTAGCAGGTCCTCCACCACACATCTCTCTCACCATGTAGCAGGTCCTTCACCACACATCACTCTCACCATGTAGCAGGTCCTCAACCACACATACTCTCACCATGTAGCAGGTCCTTCACCACACATCACTCTCATTATGTAGCAGGTCCTCCACCACACATCACTCTCACCATGTAGCAGGTCCTCCACCACACATCACTCTCATTATGTAACAGGTCCTTCACCACACATCACTCTCATTATGTAGCAGGTCCTTCACCACACATCACTCTCACCACGTAGCAGGTCCTCCACCACACATCACTCTCACCACATAGCAGGTCCTCCACCACACATCACTCTCACCATGTAGCAGGTCCTCCACCACACATCAGTCTCATTATGTAGCAGGTCTTTCAACACACATCACTCTCACCACGTAGCAGGTCCTTCACCACACATCACTCTCACCATGTAGCAGGTCCTTCACCACACATCACTCTCATTATGTAGCAGGTCCTTCACCACACATACTCTCACCATGTAGCAGGTCCTTCACCACACATCACTCTCATTATGTAGCAGGTCCTCCACTACACATCTCTCTCACCATGTAGCAGGTCCTTCACCACACATCACTCTCATTATGTAGCAGGTCATTCACCACACATCACTCTCATTATGTAGCAGTTCCTCCACCACACATCCTCTCATTATGTAGCAGGTCCTCCACCACACATCACTTTCATTATGTAGCAGGTCCTTCACCACACATCACTCTCACCATGTAGCAGGTCCACCACCACACATCACTCTCACCATGTAGCAGGTCCTCCACCACACATCACTCTCACCATGTAGCAGGTCCTTCACCACACATCACTCTCACCATGTAGCAGGCCCTCCACCACACATCACTCTCACCATGTAGCAGGTCCTCCACCACACATCACTCTCATTATGTAGCAGGTCCTCCACCACACATCACTCTCATTATGTAGCAGGTCCTCCACCACACATCACTCTCATTATGTAGCAGGTCCTCCACCACACATCACTCTCATTATGTAGCAGGTCTTTCACCACACATCACTCTCATTATGTAGCAGGTCCTCCACCACACATCCTCTCATTATGTAGCAGGTCCTCCACCACGCATCACTCTCATTATGTAGCAGGTCCTCCACCACACATCACTCTCATTATGTAGCAGGTCCTCCACCACACATCCTCTCATTATGTAGCAGGTCCTCTACCACACATCACTCTCATTATGTAGCAGGTCCTCCACAACACATCACTCTCATTATGTAGCAGGTCCTCCACTACACATCACTCTCACCATGTAGCAGGTCCTCCACCACACATCACTCTCACCATGTAGCAGGTCCTTCACCACACATCACTCTCACCATGTAGCAAGCCCTCCACCACACATCACTCTCACCATGTAGCAGGTCCTCCACCACACATCACTCTCACTATGTAGCAGGTCCTCCACCACACATCACTCTCATTATGTAGCAGGTCCTCCACCACACATCACTCTCACCATGTAGCAGGCCCTCCACAAACCATCACTCTCACCATGTAGCAGGTCCTCCACCACACATCCTCTCATTATGTAGCAGGTCCTCCACCACACATCCTCTCATTATGTAGCAGGTCCTCCACCACACATCACTCTCATTATGTAGCAGGTCCTCCACCACACATCACTCTCATTATGTAGCAGGTCCTTCACCACACATCACTCTCACCATGTAGCAGGCCCTCCACCACACATCACTCTCACCATGTAGCAGGCCCTTCACCACATATCACTCTCACCATGTAGCAGGTCCTTCACCACACATCACTCTCACCATGTAGCAGGTCCTCCACCACACATACTCTCATTATGTAGCAGGTTCTCCACCACATATCCTCTCATTATGTAGCAGGTCCTTCACCACACATCACTCTCACCATGTAGCAGGTCCTTCACCACACATCACTCTCACCATGTAGCAGGTCCTCCACCACACATACTCTCATTATGTAGCAGGTCCTCCACCACACATCCTCTCATTATGTAGCAGGTCCTCCACCACACATCACTCTCACCATGTAGCAGGTCCTTCACCACACATCACTCTCAACACATAGCAGGTCCTTCACCACACATAACTCTCAGCATGTAGCAGGTCCTTCACCACACACCACTCTCACCATATAGCAGGTCCTTCACCACACATCTCTCTCACCATATAGCAGGTCCTTCACCACACATCACTCTCACCACATAGCAGGTCCTTCACCACGCATCACTCTCACCACATTGCAGGTCCTTCACCACACATCACTCTCAGCATGTAGCAGGTCCTTCACCACACATACTCTCACCATGTAGCAGGTCCTTCACCACACATCACTCTCACCACATAGCAGGTCCTTCACCACACATCACTCTCACCACATAGCAGGTCCTTCACCACACATCACTCTCAGCATGTAGCAGGTCCTTCACCACACACCACTCTCACCATATAGCAGGTCCTTCACCACACATCTCTCTCACCATATAGCAGGTCCTTCACCACACATCACTCTCACCACATAGCAGGTCCTTCACCACACATCACTCTCACCACATAGCAGGTCCTTCACCACACATCACTCTCAGCATGTAGCAGGTCCTTCACCACACATACTCTCACCATGTAGCAGGTCCTTCACCACACATCACTCTCACCACATAGCAGGTCCTTCACCACACATCACTCTCACCACGTAGCAGGTCCTTCACCACACATCACTCTCACCATGTAGCAGGTCCTTCACCACACATCTCTCTCACCACATAGCAGGTCCTTCACCACACATCACTCTCACCATGTAGCAGGTCCTCCACCACACATCACTCTCACCATGTAGCAGATCCCCCACCACAAACCACTCTCACCAAGCCCAAGTAGCAGATCCTCCACCACACATCACACTCATCATGTGGCAAGTCCTTCACCAAAAATCCTCCACCACAAATCACTCTCACCATGTAGCAGATCCTCCACCACACATCACTCTCACCATGTAGCAGGTCCTTCACCACACATCACTCTCACCATGAAGCAGATCCTCCACCACACATCACTCTCACCATGTAGCAGATCCCCCACCACACTTCACTCTCACCATGTAGCAGGTCCTTCGCCACACATCACTCTCATCATGTAGCAGGTCCTCCACCACACATCACTCTCATTATGTAGCAGGTCTTTCAACACACATCACTCTCACCATGTAGCAGGTCCTTCACCACACATCACTCTCACCATGTAGCAGGTCCTTCACCACACATCACTCTCAGCATGTAGCAGGTCCTCATCACACATCACTCTCATTATGTAGCAGGTCCTCCACCACACATCTCTCTCACCATGTAGCAGGTCCTTCACCACACATCACTCTCACCATGTAGCAGGTCCTCAACCACACATACTCTCACCATGTAGCAGGTCCTTCACCACACATCACTCTCATTATGTAGCAGGTCCTCCACCACACATCACTCTCACCATGTAGCAGGTCCTCCACCACACATCACTCTCATTATGTAACAGGTCCTTCACCACACATCACTCTCATTATGTAGCAGGTCCTTCACCACACATCACTCTCACCACGTAGCAGGTCCTCCACCACACATCACTCTCACCACGTAGCAGGTCCTCCACCACACATCACTCTCACCATGTAGCAGGTCCTCCACCACACATCAGTCTCATTATGTAGCAGGTCTTTCAACACACATCACTCTCACCACGTAGCAGGTCCTTCACCACACATCACTCTCACCATGTAGCAGGTCCTTCACCACACATCACTCTCAGCATGTAGCAGGTCCTTCACCACACATCACTCTCATTATGTAGCAGGTCCTTCACCACACATACTCTCACCATGTAGCAGGTCCTTCACCACACATCACTCTCATTATGTAGCAGGTCCTCCACCACACATCTCTCTCACCATGTAGCAGGTCCTTCACCACACATCACTCTCATTATGTAGCAGGTCCTTCACCACACATCACTCTCACCACATAGCAGGTCCTTCACCAGACACTCTCACCACATAGCAGGTCCTTCACCACACATCACTCTCAGCATGTAGCAGGTCCTTCACCACACATCACTCTCACCACGTAGCAGGTCCTTCACCACACATCACTCTCACCATGTAGCAGGTCCTTCACCACACATCTCTCTCACCACATAGCAGGTCCTTCACCACACATCACTCTCACCATGTAGCAGGTCCTCCACCACACATCACTCTCACCATGTAGCAGATCCCCCACCACAAACCACTCTCACCAAGCCCAAGTAGCAGATCCTCCACCACACATCACACTCATCATGTGGCAAGTCCTTCACCAAAAATCCTCCACCACACATCACTCTCACCATGTAGCAGATCCTCCACCACACATCACTCTCACCATGTAGCAGGTCCTTCACCACACATCTCTCTCACCATGTAGCAGGTCCTTCACCACACATCACTCTCACCATGAAGCAGATCCTCCACCACACATCACTCTCACCATGTAGCAGATCCCCCACCACACATCACTCTCACCATGTAGCAGGTCCTTCGCCACACATCACTCTCATCATGTAGCAGGTCCTCCACCACACATCACTCTCATTATGTAGCAGGTCTTTCAACACACATCACTCTCACCATGTAGCAGGTCCTTCACCACACATCACTCTCACCATGTAGCAGGTCCTTCACCACACATCACTCTCAGCATGTAGCAGGTCCTTCATCACACATCACTCTCATTATGTAGCAGGTCCTCCACCACACATCTCTCTCACCATGTAGCAGGTCCTTCACCACACATCACTCTCACCATGTAGCAGGTCCTCAACCACACATACTCTCACCATGTAGCAGGTCCTTCACCACACATCACTCTCATTATGTAGCAGGTCCTCCACCACACATCACTCTCATTATGTAACAGGTCCTTCACCACACATCACTCTCATTATGTAGCAGGTCCTTCACCACACATCACTCTCACCACGTAGCAGGTCCTCCACCACACATCACTCTCACCACGTAGCAGGTCCTCCACCACACATCACTCTCACCATGTAGCAGGTCCTCCACCACACATCAGTCTCATTATGTAGCAGGTCTTTCAACACACATCACTCTCACCACGTAGCAGGTCCTTCACCACACATCACTCTCACCATGTAGCAGGTCCTTCACCACACATCACTCTCAGCATGTAGCAGGTCCTTCACCACACATCACTCTCATTATGTAGCAGGTCCTTCACCACACATACTCTCACCATGTAGCAGGTCCTTCACCACACATCACTCTCATTATGTAGCAGGTCCTCCACCACACATCTCTCTCACCATGTAGCAGGTCCTTCACCACACATCACTCTCATTATGTAGCAGGTCCTTCACCACACATCACTCTCATTATGTAGCAGGTCCTCCACCACACATCCTCTCATTATGTAGCAGGTCCTCCACCACACATCACTTTCATTATGTAGCAGGTCCTTCACCACACATCACTCTCACCATGTAGCAGGTCCACCACCACACATCACTCTCACCATGTAGCAGGTCCTCCACCACACATCACTCTCACCATGTAGCAGGTCCTTCACCACACATCACTCTCACCATGTAGCAGGCCCTCCACCACACATCACTCTCACCATGTAGCAGGTCCTCCACCACACATCACTCTCATTATGTAGCAGGTCCTCCACCACACATCACTCTCATTATGTAGCAGGCCCTCCACCACACATCACTCTCATTATGTAGCAGGTCCTCCACCACACATCACTCTCATTATGTAGCAGGTCCTACCACCACAAATCACTCTCATTATGTAGCAGGTCTTTCACCACACATCACTCTCATTATGTAGCAGGTCCTCCACCACACATCCTCTCATTATGTAGCAGGTCCTCCACCACGCATCACTCTCATTATGTAGCAGGTCCTCCACCACACATCACTCTCATTATGTAGCAGGTCCTCCACCACACATCCTCTCATTATGTAGCAGGTCCGCTACCACACATCACTCTCATTATGTAGCAGGTCCTCCACAACACATCACTCTCATTATGTAGCAGGTCCTCCACTACACATCACTCTTACCATGTAGCAGGTCCTCCACCACACATAACTCTCATTATGTAGCAGGTCCTCCACCACACATCACTCTCATTACGTAGCAGGTCCTCCACCACACATCACTCTCACCATGTAGCAGGCCCTCCACAACACATCACTCTCACCATGTAGCAGGTCCTCCACCACACATCCTCTCATTATGTAGCAGGTCCTCCACCACACATCCTCTCATTATGTAGCAGGTCCTTCACCACACATCACTCTCACCATGTAGCAGGTCCTCCACCACACATCGCTCTCATTATGTAGCAGGTCCTCCACTACACATCACTCTCACCATGTAGCAGGTCAGTTCCCCACACAATCACTCTCACCATGTAGCAGGTCCTTCACCACACATCACTCTCATTATGTAGCAGGTCTTTCACCACACATCACTCTCATTATGTAGCAGGTCCTCCACCACACATACTCTCACCATGTAGCAGGTCCTCAACCACACATACTCTCATTATGTAGCAGGTCCTCCACCACACATACTCTCATTTTGTAGCAGGTCTTTCACCACACATCACTCTCACCATGTAGCAGGTCCTCCACCACACATACTCTCATTATGTAGCAGGTCCTCCACCACACATCCTCTCATTATGTAGCAGGTCCTCCACCACACATCACTCTCACCATGTAGCAGGTCCTTCACCACACATCCTCTCATTATGTAGCAGGTCCTCCACCACACATCACTCTCACCATGTAGCAGGTCTTTCACCACACATCACTCTCATTATGTAGCAGGTCCTCCACCACACATCACTCTCACCATGTAGCAGGTCCTTCACCACACATCACTCTCATTATGTAGCAGGTCCTTCACCACACATCACTCTCATTATGTAGCAGGTCCTTCACCACACATCACTCTCATTATGTAGCAGGTCCTTCACCACACATCACTCTCATTATGTAGCAGGTCCTCCACCACACATCACTCTCACCATGTAGCAGGTCCTTCACCACACATCACTCTCATTATGTAGCAGGTCCTTCACCACACATCCCTCTCATTATGTAGCAGGTCCTCCACCACACATCACTCTCATTATGTAGCAGGTCCTCCACCACACATACTCTCACCATGTAGCAGGTCCTCAACCACACATACTCTCATTATGTAGCAGGTCCTCCACCACACATACTCTCATTTTGTAGCAGGTCTTTCACCACACATCACTCTCACCATGTAGCAGGTCCTCCACCACATATACTCTCATTATGTAGCAGGTCCTCCACCACACATCCTCTCATTATGTAGCAGGTCCTTCACCACACATCACTCTCACCATGTAGCAGGCCCTCCACCACACATCACTCTCACCATGTAGCAGGTCCTCCACCACACATCACTCTCATTATGTAGCAGGTCCTCCACCACACATCACTCTCATTATGTAGCAGGCCCTCCACCACACATCACTCTCATTATGTAGCAGGTCCTCCACCACACATCACTCTCATTATGTAGCAGGTCCTCCACCACACATCACTCTCATTATGTAGCAGGTCCTTCACCACACATCACTCTCATTATGTAGCAGGTCCTCCACCACACATCACTCTCATTATGTAGCAGGTCCTCCACCACACATCACTCTCATTATGTAGCAGGTCCTCCACCACACATCACTCTCATTATGTAGCAGGTCCTCCACCACACATCACTCTCATTATGTAGCAGGTCCTCTACCACACATCACTCTCATTATGTAGCAGGTCCTCCACACACATCACTCTCATTATGTAGCAGGTCCTCCACCACACATCACTCTCACCATGTAGCAGGTCCTCCACCACACATCACTCTCACCATGTAGCAGGTCCTTCACCACACATCACTCTCACCATGTAGCAGGTCCTCCACCACACATCACTCTCACCATGTAGCAGGTCCTCCACCACACATCACTCTCATTATGTAGCAGGTCCTCCACCACACATCACTCTCATTATGTAGCAGGTCCTCCACCACACATCACTCTCACCATGTAGCAGGTCCTCACCACACATCACTCTCACCATGTAGCAGGTCCTCCACCACACATCCTCTCATTATGTAGCAGGTCCTCCACCACACATCCTCTCATTATGTAGCAGGTCCTTCACCACACATCACTCTCACCATGTAGCAGGTCCTCCACCACACATCACTCTCATTATGTAGCAGGTCCTTCACCACACATCACTCTCACCATGTAGCAGGTCCTCCACCACACATCACTCTCATTATGTAGCAGGTCCTCCACCACACATCACTCTCATTATGTAGCAGGTCCTCCACCACACATCACTCTCACCATGTAGCAGGTCCTTCACCACACATCACTCTCATTATGTAGCAGGTCCTCCACCACACATCTCTCACCATGTAGCAGGTCCTCCACCACACATCACTCTCATTATGTAGCAGGTCCTCCACCACACATCACTCTCATTATGTAGCAGGTCCTTCACCACACATCACTCTCACCATGTAGCAGGTCCTCCACCACACATCACTCTCATTATGTAGCAGGTCCTCCACCACACATCACTCTCATTATGTAGCAGGTCCTCCACCACACATCACTCTCATTATGTAGCAGGTCCTCCACCACACATCACTCTCATTATGTAGCAGGTCCTCCACCACACATCACTCTCATTATGTAGCAGGTCCTTCACCACACATCACTCTCATTATGTAGCAGGTCCTCCACCACACATCACTCTCATTATGTAGCAGGTCCTCCACCACACATCACTCTCATTATGTAGCAGGTCCTCCACCACACATCACTCTCATTATGTAGCAGGTCCTCCACCACACATCACTCTCATTATGTAGCAGGTCCTCCACCACACATCACTCTCATTATGTAGCAGGTCCTCCACCACACATCACTCTCATTATGTAGCAGGTCCTCCACCACACATCACTCTCACCATGTAGCAGGTCCTCCACCACACATCACTCTCACCATGTAGCAGGTCCTTCACCACACATCACTCTCATGTAGCAGGTCCTCCACCACACATCACTCTCACCATGTAGCAGGTCCTCCACCACACATCACTCTCATTATGTAGCAGGTCCTCCACCACACATCACTCTCATTATGTAGCAGGTCCTCCACCACACATCACTCTCACCATGTAGCAGGTCCTCCACCACACATCACTCTCACCATGTAGCAGGTCCTCCACCACACATCCTCTCATTATGTAGCAGGTCCTCCACCACACATCCTCTCATTATGTAGCAGGTCCTTCACCACACATCACTCTCACCATGTAGCAGGTCCTCCACCACACATCACTCTCATTATGTAGCAGGTCCTCCACTACACATCACTCTCACCATGTAGCAGGTCCTCCACCACACATCACTCTCACCATGTAGCAGGTCCTTCACCACACATCACTCTCATTATGTAGCAGGTCTTTCACCACACATCACTCTCATTATGTAGCAGGTCCTCCACCACACATACTCTCACCATGTAGCAGGTCCTCAACCACACATACTCTCATTATGTAGCAGGTCCTCCACCACACATCACTCTCATTTGTAGCAGGTCCTTCACCACACATCACTCTCACCATGTAGCAGGTCCTCCACCACACATACTCTCATTATGTAGCAGGTCCTCCACCACACATCCTCTCATTATGTAGCAGGTCCTCCACCACACATCACTCTCACCATGTAGCAGGTCCTTCACCACACATCACTCTCATTATGTAGCAGGTCCTCCACCACACATCACTCTCACCATGTAGCAGGTCTTCACCACACATCACTCTCATTATGTAGCAGGTCCTCCACCACACATCACTCTCACCATGTAGCAGGTCTTCCACCACACATCACTCTCATTATGTAGCAGGTCCTTCACCACACATCACTCTCATTATGTAGCAGGTCCTTCACCACACATCACTCTCATTGTAGCAGGTCCTTCACCACACATCACTCTCATTATGTAGCAGGTCCTCCACCACACATACTCTCACCATGTAGCAGGTCCTTCACCACATATCACTCTCATTATGTAGCAGGTCCTTCACCACACATCACTCTCATTATGTAGCAGGTCCTCCACCACACATCACTCTCATTATGTAGCAGGTCCTCCACCACACATCACTCTCACCATGTAGCAGGTCCTCCACCACACATCACTCTCATTATGTAGCAGGTCCTCCACCACACATCACTCTCATTTTGTAGCAGGTCTTTCACCACACATCACTCTCACCATGTAGCAGGTCCTCCACCACACATACTCTCATTATGTAGCAGGTCCTCCACCACACATCCTCTCATTATGTAGCAGGTCCTTCACCACACATCACTCTCACCATGTAGCAGGTCCTCCACCACACATCACTCTCACCATGTAGCAGGTCCTCCACCACACATCACTCTCATTATGTAGCAGGTCCTCCACCACACATCACTCTCATTATGTAGCAGGCCCTCCACCACACATCACTCTCATTATGTAGCAGGTCCTCCACCACACATCACTCTCATTATGTAGCAGGTCCTCCACCACACATCACTCTCATTATGTAGCAGGTCTTTCACCACACATCACTCTCATTATGTAGCAGGTCCTCCACCACACATCCTCTCATTATGTAGCAGGTCCTCCACCACGCATCACTCTCATTATGTAGCAGGTCCTCCACCACACATCACTCTCATTATGTAGCAGGTCCTCCACCACACATCCTCTCATTATGTAGCAGGTCCTCCACCACACATCACTCTCATTATGTAGCAGGTCCTCCACCACACATCACTCTCATTATGTAGCAGGTCCTCCACCACACATCACTCTCACCATGTAGCAGGTCCTCCACCACACATCACTCTCACCATGTAGCAGGTCCTTCACCACACATCACTCTCACCATGTAGCAGGTCCTCCACCACACATCACTCTCACCATGTAGCAGGTCCTCCACCACACATCACTCTCATTATGTAGCAGGTCCTCCACCACACATCACTCTCATTACGTAGCAGGTCCTCCACCACACATCACTCTCACCATGTAGCAGGCCCTCCACAACACATCACTCTCACCATGTAGCAGGTCCTCCACCACACATCCTCTCATTATGTAGCAGGTCCTCCACCACACATCCTCTCATTATGTAGCAGGTCCTTCACCACACATCACTCTCACCATGTAGCAGGTCCTCCACCACACATCCTCTCATTATGTAGCAGGTCCTTCACCACACATCACTCTCACCATGTAGCAGGTCCTCCACCACACATCACTCTCATTATGTAGCAGGTCCTCCACTACACATCACTCTCACCATGTAGCAGGTCCTCCACCACACATCACTCTCACCATGTAGCAGGTCCTTCACCACACATCACTCTCATTATGTAGCAGGTCCTTCACCACACATCACTCTCATTATGTAGCAGGTCCTCCACCACACATACTCTCACCATGTAGCAGGTCCTCAACCACACATACTCTCATTATGTAGCAGGTCCTCCACCACACATACTCTCATTTTGTAGCAGGTCTTTCACCACACATCACTCTCACCATGTAGCAGGTCCTCCACCACATATACTCTCATTATGTAGCAGGTCCTCCACCACACATCCTCTCATTATGTAGCAGGTCCTCCACCACACATCACTCTCACCATGTAGCAGGTCCTTCACCACACATCCTCTCATTATGTAGCAGGTCCTCCACCACACATCACTCTCACCATGTAGCAGGTCTTTCACCACACATCACTCTCATTATGTAGCAGGTCCTTCACCACACATCACTCTCATTATGTAGCAGGTCCTCCACCACACATCACTCTCACCATGTAGCAGGTCTTTCACCACACATCACTCTCATTATGTAGCAGGTCCTTCACCACACATCACTCTCATTATGTAGCAGGTCCTTCACCACACATCACTCTCATTATGTAGCAGGTCCTTCACCACACATCACTCTCATTATGTAGCAGGTCCTCCACCACACATACTCTCACCATGTAGCAGGTCCTTCACCACATATCACTCTCATTATGTAGCAGGTCCTTCACCACACATCCCTCTCATTATGTAGCAGGTCCTCCACCACACATCACTCTCATTATGTAGCAGGTCCTCCACCACACATACTCTCACCATGTAGCAGGTCCTCAACCACACATACTCTCATTATGTAGCAGGTCCTCCACCACACATACTCTCATTTTGTAGCAGGTCTTTCACCACACATCACTCTCACCATGTAGCAGGTCCTCCACCACATATACTCTCATTATGTAGCAGGTCCTCCACCACACATCCTCTCATTATGTAGCAGGTCCTTCACCACACATCACTCTCACCATGTAGCAGGCCCTCCACCACACATCACTCTCACCATGTAGCAGGTCCTCCACCACACATCACTCTCATTATGTAGCAGGTCCTCCACCACACATCACTCTCATTATGTAGCAGGTCCTCCACCACACATCACTCTCATTATGTAGCAGGTCCTCCACCACACATCACTCTCATTATGTAGCAGGTCCTCCACCACACATCACTCTCATTATGTAGCAGGTCCTCACCACACATCACTCTCATTATGTAGCAGGTCCTCCACCACACATCCTCTCATTATGTAGCAGGTCCTCCACCACACATCACTCTCATTATGTAGCAGGTCCTCCACCACACATCACTCTCATTATGTAGCAGGTCCTCCACCACACATCCTCTCATTATGTAGCAGGTCCTTCACCACAGATACTCTCATTATGTAGCAGGTCTTCCACCACACATACTCTCATTATGTAGCAGGTCCTCCACCACACATCACTCTCACCATGTAGCAGGTCCTTCACCACACATCACTCTCACCATGTAGCAGGTCCTTCACCACACATCACTCTCACCATGTAGCAGGTCCTCCACCACACATCACTCTCATTATGTAGCAGGTCCTCCACCACACATCACTCTCATTATGTAGCAGGTCCTCCACCACACATCACTCTCATTATGTAGCAGGTCCTCCACCACACATCACTCTCATTATGTAGCAGGTCCTCCACCACACATCACTCTCACCATGTAGCAGGTCCTCCACCACACATCACTCTCATTATGTAGCAGGTCCTCCACCACACATCACTCTCATTATGTAGCAGGTCCTTCACCACACATCACTCTCACCATGTAGCAGGTCCTCCACCACACATCACTCTCATTATGTAGCAGGCCCTCCACCACACATCACTCTCACCATGTAGCAGGTCCTCCACCACACATCACTCTCATTATGTAGCAGGTCCTCCACCACACATCACTCTCATTATGTAGCAGGTCCTCCACCACACATCACTCTCATTATGTAGCAGGTCCTCCACCACACATCACTCTCATTATGTAGCAGGTCCTCCACCACACATCACTCTCATATGTAGCAGGTCCTCCACCACACATCACTCTCATTATGTAGCAGGTCCTTCACCACACATCACTCTCACCATGTAGCAGGTCCTCCACCACACATCACTCTCACCATGTAGCAGGTCCTCCACCACACATCACTCTCACCATGTAGCAGGTCCTCCACCACACATCACTCTCACTATGTAGCAGGTCCTCCACCACACATCACTCTCACCATGTAGCAGGTCCTCCACCACACATCACTCTCACCATGTAGCAGGTCCTCCACCACACATCTCTCACCATGTAGCAGGTCCTCCACCACACATACTCTCATTATGTAGCAGGTCCTCCACCACACATCACTCTCATTTTGTAGCAGGTCCTCCACCACACATCACTCTCACCATGTAGCAGGTCCTCCACCACACATCACTCTCACCATGTAGCAGGTCCTCCACCACACATCACTCTCATTATGTAGCAGGTCCTCCACCACACATCACTCTCACCATGTAGCAGGTCCTTCACCACACATCCTCTCATTATGTAGCAGGTCCTCCACCACACATCACTCTCACCATGTAGCAGGTCCTTCACCACACATCACTCTCATTATGTAGCAGGTCCTCACCACACATCACTCTCACCATGTAGCAGGTCCTCCACCACACATCACTCTCACCATGTAGCAGGTCCTCCACCACACATCACTCTCATTATGTAGCAGGTCCTTCCACCACACATCACTCTCATTATGTAGCAGGTCCTTCACCACACATCACTCTCATTATGTAGCAGGTCCTTCACCACACATCACTCTCATTATGTAGCAGGTCCTCCACCACACATACTCTCACCATGTAGCAGGTCCTTCACCACACATCACTCTCATTATGTAGCAGGTCCTTCACCACACATCACTCTCACCATGTAGCAGGTCCTCCACCACACATCACTCTCATTATGTAGCAGGTCCTCCACCACACATCACTCTCACCATGTAGCAGGTCCTCACCACACATCACTCTCATTATGTAGCAGGTCCTCCACCACACATACTCTCATTGTAGCAGGTCCTTCACCACACATCACTCTCACCATGTAGCAGGTCCTCCACCACACATACTCTCATTATGTAGCAGGTCCTCCACCACACATCACTCTCATTATGTAGCAGGTCCTTCACCACACATCACTCTCACCATGTAGCAGGTCCTCCACCACACATCACTCTCACCATGTAGCAGGTCCTCCACCACACATCACTCTCATTATGTAGCAGGTCCTCCACCACACATCACTCTCATTATGTAGCAGGTCCCTCCACCACACATCACTCTCATTATGTAGCAGGTCCTTCACCACACATCACTCTCATTATGTAGCAGGTCCTCCACCACACATCACTCTCATTATGTAGCAGGTCCTTCACCACACATCACTCTCACCATGTAGCAGGTCCTCCACCACACATCCTCTCATTATGTAGCAGGTCCTCCACCACACATCACTCTCATTATGTAGCAGGTCCTCCACCACACATCACTCTCATTATGTAGCAGGTCCTCCACCACACATCCTCTCATTATGTAGCAGGTCCTCTACCACACATCACTCTCAGTATGTAGCAGGTCCTCCACACACATCACTCTCATTATGTAGCAGGTCCTTCACACACATCACTCTCACCATGTAGCAGGTCCTCACCACACATCAACTCTCACCATGTAGCAGGTCCTTCACCACACATCACTCTCACCATGTAGCAGTCCTTCCACCACACATCACTCTCACCATGTAGCAGGTCCTCCACCAACATCACTCTCACCATGTAGCAGGTCCTCTCACCACACATCACTCTCATTATTAGCAGGTCCTCCACCACACATCGCTCTCACCATGTAGCAGGTCCTCCACAACACATCACTCTCATATGTAGCAGGTCCTCCACCACACATCACTCTCATTATGTAGCAGGTCCTCCGACCAGCACGATCAGCTCCATCATTATTGTAGCAGGTCCTTCACCACACATCACTCTCGACCATGTAGCAGGGTCCTCCACCACACATCCTCTCATTAGGTAGCAGGTCCTCCACCACACATCACTCTCACATGTAGCAGGTCCTCCACCACACATCGCTCTCATTATGTAGCAGGTCCTCCACCACAATCACTCTCACCATTGTAGCAGGTCCTTCACCACACATCACTCTCATCATGTAGCAGGTCTTCACCACACATCACTCTCATTATGTAGCAGGTCCTTCCACCACACATACTCTCACCATGTAGCAGGTCCTCCACCACACATACTCTCACTCATGTAGCAGGTCCTCCACCACACATACTCTCATTATGTAGCAGGTTCCTTCACCACACATCACTCTCATTATGTAGCAGGTCCTCCACCACACATCTACTCTCACCTATGTAGCAGGTCCTCCACCACACATCCTCTCATTATGTAGCAGGGGTCCTCCACCACACATCACTCTCACCATGTAGCAGGTCCTTCACCACACATCACTCTCATTATGGTAGCAGGTCCTCCACCACACATCACTCTCACCATGTAGCAGGTTCTTTCACCACACATCACTCTCATTATGTAGCAGGTCCTTCACCACACATCACTCTCATTATGTAGCAGGTCCCTCCACCACACATCACTCTCACCATGTAGCAGGTCCTTCCCCACACATCACTCTCACCTATGTAGCAGGTCCTCCACCACCAAATCACTCTACCATAGTAGCAGGTCCTCCACCACACATCACTCTCCATTATGTAGCAGGTCCTTCACCACACATCACTCTCACCTATGTAGCAGGTCCTTCACACACATCACTCTCACCATGTAGCAGGTCCTCACCACACATCACTCTCATTATGTAGCAGGTCCTCCACCACACATCACTCTCATTATGTAGCAGGTCCTTCCACCACACATCACTCTCATTATGTAGCAGGTCCTCCACCACACATCACTCTCATCATGTAGCAGGTCCTCACCACACATCACTCTCACCTATGTAGCAGGTCCTTCACCACACATCACTCTCATTATGTAGCAGGTCCTCACCACACATCACTCTCACCTATGTAGCAGGTCCTCCACCACACATCACTCTCATTATGTAGGCAGGTCCTCCACCACACATCATCTCTCATTATGTAGCAGGTCCTTCACCACACATCACTCTCACCATGTAGCAGGTCCCTCACCACACATCACTCTCACCATGTAGCAGGTCCTCCACCACACATCACTCTCATTATGTAGCAGGTCCTCCACCACACATCACTCTCATTATGTAGCAGGCCTCCACCACACATCACTCTCATTATGTAGCAGGTCCTCCACCACACATCACTCTCATTATGTAGCAGGTCCTCCACCACACATCACTCTCATTATGTAGCAGGTCTTCACCACACATCACTCTCATTATGTAGCAGGTCCTCCACCACACATCCTCTCATTATGTAGCAGGTCCTCCACCACACATCACTCTCATTATGTAGCAGGTCCTTCCACCACACATCACTCTCATTAGTCAGCGGTCCTTCCACCACACAATCCTCTCATATGTAGCAGTCCTCTCACCACACATCACTCTCATTCATGTAGCAGGTCCTCCACCACACATCACTCTCATTATGTAGCAGGTCCTCCACTACACATCACTCTCACCATGTAGCAGGTCCTCCACCACACATCACTCTCACCATGTAGCAGGTCCTTCACCACACATCACTCTCACCATGTAGCAAGGTCCTCCACCACACATCACTCTCACCATGTAGCAGGTCCTCCACCACACATCACTCTCATTATGTAGCAGGTCCTCCACCACACATCACTCTCATCACGTAGCAGGTCCTCCACCACACATCACTCTCACCATGTAGCAGGCCCTCCACAACACATCACTCTCACCATGTAGCAGGTCCTCCACCACACATCCTCTCATTATGTAGCAGGTCCTCCACCACACATCCTCTCATTATGTAGCAGGTCCTTCACCACACATCACTCTCACCATGTAGCAGGTCCTCCACCACACATCGCTCTCATTATGTAGCAGGTCCTCCACTACACATCACTCTCACCATGTAGCAGGTCCTCCACCACACATCACTCTCACCATGTAGCAGGTCCTTCACCACACATCACTCTCATTATGTAGCAGGCCCTCCACCACACATCACTCTCACCATGTAGCAGGTCCTCCACCACACATCACTCTCACCATGTAGCAGGTCCTCACCACACATCACTCTCATTATGTAGCAGGTCCTCCACCACACATCACTCTCATTATGTAGCAGGTCCTCCACCACACATCACTCTCACCATGTAGCAGGCCCTCCACCACACATCACTCTCACCATGTAGCAGGTCCTCCACCACACATCCTCTCATTATGTAGCAGGTCCTCCACCACACATCACTCTCATTATGTAGCAGGTCCTCCACCACACATCACTCTCATTATGTAGCAGGTCCTCCACCACACATCACTCTCATTATGTAGCAGGTCCTTCACCACACATCACTCTCATATGTAGCAGGTCCTCCACCACACATCACTCTCATTATGTAGCAGGCCCTTCACCACACATCACTCTCACCATGTAGCAGGTCCTTTACCACACATCACTCTCACCATGTAGCAGGTCCTCCACCACACATACTCTCATTATGTAGCAGGTCCTCCACCACACATCACTCTCATTATGTAGCAGGTCCTCCACCACACATCCTCTCACCATGTAGCAGGTCCTCTACCACACATCACTCTCATTATGTAGCAGGTCCTCCACACACATCACTCTCACCATGTAGCAGGTCCTCCACCACACATCCTCTCATTATGTAGCAGGTCCTCCACCACACATACTCTCATTATGTAGCAGGTCCTTCACCACAGATACTCTCATTATGTAGCAGGTCTTCCACCACACATACTCTCATTATGTAGCAGGTCCTCCACCACACATACTCTCACCATGTAGCAGGTCCTCCACCACACATCACTCTCACCATGTAGCAGGTCCTTCACCACATCACTCTCACCATGTAGCAGGTCCTCCACCACACATCACTCTCATATGTAGCAGGTCCTCCACCACATCCTCTCATTATGTAGCAGGTCCTCCACACACATCACTCTCACCATGTAGCAGGTCCTTCACCACACATCCTCTCATTATGTAGCAGGTCCTCCCCACACATCACTCTCACCATGTAGCAGGTCTTTCCCCACACATCACTCTCATTATGTAGCAGGTCCTTCACCACACATCACTCTCATTATGTAGCAGGTCCTCACCACACATACACTCTCATTATGTAGCAGTCCTTCACCACACATCACTCTTCATTATGTAGCGGTCCTCCACCAAACATACTCTCACCATGTAAGCAGGTCCTCAACCACACATACTCTCATTATGTAGCAGTCCTTCCACCACACATACTCTCATTATGTAGCAGGTCTTTCACCACACATCACTCTCACCATGTAGCAGGTCCTCCAACCACATATATCTCATTATGTAGCAGGTCCTCCACCACACATCCTCTCATTATGTAGCAGGTCCTCCACCACACAATCACTCTCACCATGTAGCAGGTCCTGCACCACACATCCTCTCATTATGTAGCAGGTCCTCCACCACACATCACTCTCACCATGTAGCAGGTCTTTCACCACACATCACTCTCATTATGTAGCAGGTCCTTCACCACACATCACTCTCATTATGTAGCAGGTCCTCCACCACACATCACTCTCACCATGTAGCAGGTCCTTCACCACACATCACTCTCATTATGTAGCAGGTCCTTCACCACACATCACTCTCATTATGTAGCAGGTCCTTCACCACACATCACTCTCATTATGTAGCAGGTCCTTCACCACACATCACTCTCATTATGTAGCAGGTCCTCCACCACACATACTCTCACCATGTAGCAGGTCCTTCACCACATATCACTCTCATTATGTAGCAGGTCCTTCACCACACATCCCTCTCATTATGTAGCAGGTCCTCCACCACACATACTCTCATTATGTAGCAGGTCCTCCACCACACATACTCTCACCATGTAGCAGGTCCTCACCACACATACTCTCACCATGTAGCAGGTCCTCCACCACACATACTCTCATTATGTAGCAGGTCTTTCACCACACATCTACTCTCACCATGAGCAGGTCCTCCACCACATATACTCTCATTATGTAGCAGGTCCTCCACCACACATCCTCTCATTATGTAGCAGGTCCTCCACCACACTCACTCTCACCATGTAGCAGGTCTCTCACCACACATCCTCTCATTATGTAGCAGGTCCTCCACCACACATCACTCTCACCATGTAGCAGGTCTTTCACCACACATCACTCTCATTAGTAGCAGGTCCTTCACCACACATCACTCTCATTATGTAGCAGGTCCTCCACCACACATCACTCTCACCATGTAGCAGGTCTTCACCACACATCACTCTCATTATGTAGCAGGTCCCTTCACCACACATCACTCTCATTATGTAGCAGGTCCTTCACCACACAATCACCTCTCATTATGTAGCAGGTCCTTCACCACACATCTCTCTCATTATGTAGCAGGTCCTCCACCACACATACTCTCACCATGTAGCAGGTCCTTCACCACACATCACTCTCATTATGTAGCAGGTCCTTCACCACACATCCCTCTCATTATGTAGCAGGTCCTCCACCACACATACTCTCACCATGTAGCAGGTCCTCCACCACACATACTCTCACCATGTAGCAGGTCCTACACCACACATACTCTCACCATGTAGCAGGTCCTACACCACACATACTCTCACCACGTAGCAGGTCCTCCACCACACATCACTCTCACCATGTAGCAGGTCCTCCACCACACATCACTCTCATTATGTAGCAGGTCCTCCACCACACATACTCTCACCATGTAGCAGGTCCTCCACCACACATACTCACACCATGTAGCAGGTCCTCCACCACACATCACTCTCACCATGTAGCAGGTCCTCCACCACACATCACTCTCACCATGTAGCAGATCCTCCACCACACATCACTCTCACCATGTAGCAGGTCCTCCACCACACATCACTCTCATTATGTAGCAGGTCCTCCACCACACATACTCTCACCATGTAGCAGGTCCTACACCACACATCACTCTCACCATGTAGCAGATCCTCCACCACACATCACTCTCACCATGTAGCAGGTCCTCCACCACACATCACTCTCATTATGTAGCAGGTCCTCCACCACACATACTCTCACCATGTAGCAGGTCCTACACCACACATCACTCTCAGCATATAGCAGGTCCTCCACCACACATCACTCTCAGCATGTAGCAGGTACTTCACCACACATCACTCTCACCATGTAGCAGATCCTCCACAACACATCTCTCAGCGTGTAGCAGATCCTTCACCACACATCACTCTCACCATGTAGCACCCCCTCCACCACACATCACTCTCAGCATGTAGCAGGTCCTCCACCACACATCACTCTCAGCATGTAGCAGGTACTTCACCACACATCACTCTCACCATGTAGCAGATCCTCCACCACACATCACTCTCACCATGTGGCAGGTCTATTGGATAGCTGATTCAATCTATGTCACAGTCTGCTTAACAGCTGACTCAATCTATGTCAGTCTACTGAACAGTTGACTCAGTCTATGTCAGTCTGTTGGACAGCTGATTCAATCTTGAGAATATGTTGGACAGCTGACTCACTCTATGTGACAGTCTGTTGGACAGCTGACACAATCTATGTGACAGTATGCTGGACAGCTGACCCAATCTATGTGACAGTCTGTTGGACAGCTGACTCAATCTGTCGGTCTGTTGCACAGCTGACCCAGTCTATGTGACAGTCTGTTGGACAGCTGACCCAATCTATGTGACAGACAGTCTGTTGGACAGCTGACTCAATCTCTGTGTCAACATACATACTTAGTCTGTCCTAACATCTATACAGACAGGCAAATGTGACTCAGTCGTCCTTGTGAAGTGCCTGGTCTGCAGAAGACAGTGGCGACCACGACCCTACAACCGTGTCATATGTTAATGAGATATATGTTGCTGATGTGACTGTGCTGGCTTCCTGGTCTAGAGGTTAGCGACTTTTCTCCGTAATCTCGTATACTTTCGTAAGTTACGTGACGACGGTGAGAATCAATAGTGGTTTGAATTGCATCAGTAACTTACGGGGTATGTGAGCCGGCTGCTCAGAAAGCAATGGCAAATAGCTGAGCGTAATCTTGCCAAGAAATCAACAATCAGCTGAAAGATGCTGATGTTGACAGCGATGTCCTGTAAAGGATATGCAAACAATTTTTTTAATTTGATGTGACTGTGCTCTGTGTATTTACTGACTGCTCCATAAAATACATACTGTACAATGCTGGCCCATGCAATTGCAAGGAAACAAGTATGACAACATGTGTACACACAAGTACGACAACATGTGTACACACAAGAATGACAACATGTGTACCCAAGTATAGGTGTAGAAACCAATGACACAGCGTGAAGTTAGCTAGACAAACCTGGTTACATATCAGCTTGCGTCTAAACTGTGCTAGGTTGGCTGGCAAGGTCTGCCCGGCTGCAGCACGGTTCAGTTTCATCAAGAGTTCACCTTCTTCAAACAGGGCTGATTCTCTTCAACCTGTAGTGGGGGTGTAAGGATTCGAATGGAGGTCAGAAGGAAATAGAAAGTAGACTCCATGAAATGTCTGCTGGTGTTTGCAACAAAACCTCCTGAATTATGTACATACTGCCTTTCATTGGGTTGTAGTTTATTATGCCTTTTTGAAGTTCAATGTAACAAAATTCCCCTGGCAAGATGGAAAAGTGTCAATGAAATGATGATGATGGCCTTTCATCAAACCTGGCACACACTACATCTCACTGCCAAGGTTCACTCAACAAAACAGGTCACACCTGCCACACTACATCTCCTACCCTAGTCTCACTCAACAAGACAGATCACACCTGCAACACTACATCTCAACTAAGCTGGTTCTCACTCAACAAGACAAGTCACACTGCGACACACTACATCCCAACAACCCCTAGGTCTCACTCAACAAGACAGTCACCCTGCACACACTACATCT
Source organism: Cepaea nemoralis (assembly GCA_014155875.1). NCBI lineage: Eukaryota > Metazoa > Mollusca > Gastropoda > Stylommatophora > Helicidae > Cepaea > Cepaea nemoralis. The sequence continues at coordinate 30,197 of JACEFZ010025145.1, read as the reverse complement.
CAATACCCCTTAGGTCTCACTCACAGACAGGTCACACCTGCACACCTCATCTCAGCTATCCCCTAGTCCTCACTCAAAAAGACAGATGCACACTGCACACAACTACATCTCACTATCCTAGTCTCACTCAATAGACAGAGTCACACCTGCACACAACTACATCTCAACTACCCTAGTCTCACTCAACCAGACAGACACAAACCTGCACACACTACATCTCACTACCCCTAGGTCTCACTCACAAGACAGGCAACTGCATACACTAATTCAAGACAGATCACACCTGCACACACTACATCTCAACTACCCCTAGGTCTCACTCAACAAGACAGGTAACACCTGGACACACTACATCTCAACCACCCCCTGGTCTCACTTCAACAAGACAGATCACACCCTGCCCACACTACATCTCAATGTGAATCAATAAGTAAATGATGTACTGTGTGATTTAAACCCCCACCATGTTAATAAACTAATGAAGCGCTGTGTGATTTAACACCCCTCCCCCCATGTGAATCAATAAGTCGACATATTTCATGGTGTAATTGCGTGGCATCCTGATTTCTGTGGTGCGCCTCCTGGCTGGTTGCCTCCATCTTCAGCACCTTTCCTTTGCTAGAGCAGACTGTGGTCTTACTCGAGTTTAGATGTGTAGGCGCGCACACACGTGTCTGCGCATGCATGTACTTGCATACACATCTAAAGCGTTCTGGTTATTTCTCGGCACCAGAGATTCGCCGCTGCCCCTTCTCCTCTAAGTTAAAACAGTTCCGCCACATGAAGGCCAGGAGTTGGATTTTTGCTGCAGAGGTGATGAATGCACAAGCCACTGGGGTATTTATGCAAGGTTGGGCGCTCACCCCAACTCTACGCCCCAGCTACATACAGCAATATTTGGAACCTATCAATAAGTAAATGATGTACTGTGTGATTTAATCCTCCCCCCCCCCCCACACACACACACTATGTAAATCAATAAACGAATGATGTACTGAGAGATCTAATCACCCCACACCATGTGAATCAATAAACGAATGATGTACTGAGAGATCTAATCACCCCACACCATGTGAATCAATAAACAAATGATGTACTGAGGGATATAATCACCCCACACGATGTGAATCAATAAACAAATAATGTATGGAGAGATTTAATCACCCCACACCCTGTGAATCAATAAGCACATGTTGATCTGAGTGATTCAACAAACATATTACGTTGTATCATGAAAAAATGAGATAAAATATAAACTCACTGTTGTGGTGGAGTCAGTGGTGGAGTGTCATCCATTTTCCTTCGTTTATGAGGTCTGCCAGGTTGCTGTGTCTGGCTGGATGTATCCTGGGCATGTGACACATCATCTCTGTCCCTGTGTATACCGTCTACCTCCTGAACATCTTCCTCCTCACTGGACTCCTGCTGTATACTGTTCTCTTGCTCATCATGACAATAACTGTCCAGCTGTTCCAGAATATTTGTCTCACTGAAGCACTCAAACTCTGTGTCTGACTGGGCATCTGGCCTCACCCCCACTGGGGGCTTCTTGTTCGTGGAGACTGCAGACTTGCCTGACATCTCAAAACCCATGTGTTCTGTGGAGGGTATTGATAGGATATCTTCTACAGACAACATTCTGTGGTAATATCATGTTAAACAGACAACATTCTGTGATAACACCATGTTAAATAAACATTCTGCGATTTACATCATGTTAAACAGACAACATGCTGTGATAACACCATGTTAAATGGAAAAAATTATATGATTACGTCATGTTAAACGGACAAAATTATGTGATTACATCATGTTAAACGGACAAAATTATGTGATTACATCATGTTAAACATACAACATTCAGTGATAACACCATGTTAAACAGACAACATTCAGTGATAACACCATGTTAAACAGACAACATTCAGTGATAACACCACGTTAAACAGACAACATTCAGTGATAACACCATGTTAAACAGACAACATTCAGTGATAACACCATGTTAAACAGACAACATTCAGCGATAACACCATGTTAGACAGACAACATTCAGCCACAACACCATGTTAAACAGACAACATTCAGTGATAACACCATGTTAAAACAGACAACATTTAGCAATAACACCATGTTAAACAGACAACATTTTGCCACAACACCATGTTAAACAGACAACATTCAGCGATAACACCATGTTAAACAGACAACATTCAGCAATAACACCATGTTAAACAGACAACATTCTGCAACAACACCATGTTAAACAGACAACATTCAGTGATAACACCATGTTAAACAGACAACATTCAGCAATAACACCATGTTAAACAGACAACATTCTGCCACAACACCATGTTAAACAGACAACATTCAGCGATAACACTATGTTAAACAGACAACATTCAGCGATAACACCATGTTAAACAGACAACATTCTGCCACAACACCATGTTAAACAGACAACATTCAGCGATAACACCATGTTAAACATACAACATTCCGTGATAACACCATGTTAGACAGACAACATTCAGTGATAAAACCATGTTAGACAGACAACATTCAGTGATAAGACCATGGTAAACAGACAATATTCAATGACAAAGCCATGGTAAACAGACAACATTCAGTGACTAGTTGCACATTCATTACAGGACATCAACCCCAGCATAATTTTGGCTGTTTGTGATTTATTTGGCAAGCATATGTTCAGTAGTTTGCCATTGCTTTCTGTACAACTGGCACTCATACCACTGAATGAAAACCAACACAAGGCAGTCTGCTGCCAAATCACTCACAGCTGTCAGTATGTTTTCCATCTGGCAAAAGGCTACCTTTGCCATAGCGATTCTTGTTCTAATCTCTTCAAAGCACCTCCTATCAGATGTGATGACTGTTCCAAGTAGTTGTGGCAATTCACTTAAGAATATTCACTGATAACACCAGGCTACACAGACAACCATAGTAAGTGCACTGAATATGGCAATGCAGTGAGAGAAAATCAGATTAGCAAGTACATCTATAAACACCATCGTGAGATCTGTGTAACACAAGAAGACAGCACAAAACAGCGATCACATCAGTGTCTGCCCAGAACACTGAACCATGTGTGGGAGAGTACCTGTATCTGCTTTCAGCATGATGTCAACGCCTGGCGAGGTGGGGCGGGGGTCGAGGGAGTTCTCTGTGACCACCAGCTCAATGTCAAGGTCATCATCATCTTCACTGCTTGCCATCAACATAATATCATCCAGGTGGCCAACTGGAGAGTAAGAGATCAGAATAAACATAACATACGATAGCCAGGTTACAAACACAGACATGCTGATATAGACATATGATAGCCAGGTTACAAACACAGACATGCTGATATAGACATACGATAGCCAGGTTACAAACACAGACATGCTGATATAGACATATGATAGCCAGTTACAAACACAGAACATGCTGATATAGACATATGATAGCCAGGTTACAAAACACAGACATGCTGATATGACATACGATAGCCAGGTTACAACACAGACATCTGATATAGACATACGATGCCAGGTTACAACACAGACATGCTGATATAGACATACGATAGCCAGGTTACAAACACAGACATGCTGATATCGACATATGATAGCCAGGTTTCACACCAGACATGCTGTATTAGACATACGATAGCCAGGTTACAAACACAGACATGCTGATATAGACATATGATAGCCAGGTTACAAACACAGACATGCTGATATAGACATACGATAGCCAGGTTACAAACACAGACATGCTGATATAGACATACGATAGCCAGGTTACAAACACAGACATGCTGATATAGACATACGATAGCCAGGTTACAAACACAGACATGCTGATATAGACATACGATAGCCAGGTTACAAACACAGACATGCTGATATAGACATACGATAGCCAGGTTACAAACACAGACATGCTGATATAGACATACGATAGCCAGGTTACAAACACAGACATGCTGATATAGACATATGATAGCCAGGTTACAAACACAGACATGCTGATATAGAACACATTACACAAAGTAATGGGGGCAGAACAAGTTACACAGAAACATGGTGAGATAGAACACAGACATTGTGACACAGAACACAGACATGGTGAGATAGAACACAGACATGGTGACATAGAACACAGACATGGTGACATAGAACACAGGCATGGTGACATAGAACACAGGCATGGTGACATAGAACACAGACATGGTGACATAGAACACAGACATGGTGACATAGAACACAGACATGGTGACATAGAACACAGACATGGTGACATAGAACACAGACATGGTGACATAGAACACAGACATGGTGACATAGAACACAGACATGGTGACATAGAACACAGACATGGTGACATAGAACACAGACATGGTGACATAGAACACAGACATGGTGACATAGAACACAGACATGGTGACATAGAACACAGACATGGTGACATAGAACACAGACATGGTGACATAGAACACAGACATGGTGACATAGAACACAGACATGGTGACATAGAACACAGACATGGTGACATAGAACACAGACATGGTGACATAGAACACAGGCATGGTGACATAGAACACAGACATGGTGACATAGAACACAGGACATGGTGACATAGAACACAGACATGGTGACATAGAACACAGGACATGGTGACATAGAACACAGACATGGTGACATAGAACACAGACATGGTGACATAGAACACAGGCATGGTGACATAGAACACAGACATGGTGACATAGAACACAGACATGGTGAAGAAGAACACAGACATGGTGACATAGAACACAGGCATGGTGACATAGAACACAGACATGGTGACATAGAACACAGACATGGTGACATAGAACACAGACATGGTGACATAGAACACAGACATGGTGACATAGAACACAGACATGGTGACATAGAACACAGACATGGTGACATAGAACACAGACATGGTGACATAGAACACAGACATGGTGACATAGAACACAGACATGGTGACATAGAACACAGACATGGTGACATAGAACACAGGCATGGTGACATAGAACACAGGCATGGTGACATAGAACACAGCATGGTGACATAGAACACAGACATGGTGACATAGAACACAGACATGGTGACATAGAACACAGACATGGTGACATAGAACACAGGCATGGTGACATAGAATAAGTCACACACAGACATGATGACACAGAACAAACAAGTCACACACAGACATGATGACACAGAACAAACATGTCACACACAGACATGATGACACAGAACAAACAAGTCACACACCAGACATAATGACACAGACAAACAAAGTCACACACCGACATGGTGACACAGAACAAACAAGTCACACACAAAAACATGATGACACAGAAACAAACAAGTCACACACAAACCATGATGACACAGAACAAACAGTCACACCAAACATGGTGACACAAGAACACACAAGTCACACACAACATGGTGACACAGAACAAACAGTCATACCACAGACAGGATGATGACACAGAACAAACAATACAACAACAGACATGGTGACACAGAACAAACAAGTTCACACAGAACAAACAAGTCACACACAGACATGATGACACAGAACAAACAAGTCACACACAGACATGATGACACAGAACAAACAAGTCACACACAGACATGATGACACAGAACAAACAAGTCACACAACAAACATGATGACACAGAACAAACAAGTCACACACAAACATGATGACACAGAACAAACAAGTCACACACAAACATGGTGACACAGAACACACAAGTCACACACAAACATGGTGACACAGAACAAACAAGTCATACAACAGACATGATGACACAGAACAAACAAATCACACAACAGACATGGTGACACAGAACAAACAAGTCACACACAGAACAAACAAGTCACACACAGACATGATGACACAGAACAAACAAGTCACACACAAACATGATGACACAGAACAAACAAGTCACACACAGACATGATGACACAGAACAAACAAGTCACACACCAGACATGATGACACAGAACAATGATCACAGTACACTTCTCAAACTGAGTTGCCACATCACCATCCTTGACTGAACTCTTCAAAGATGAGGAATAGGAACAATCTGTGGTCAGCGAGAGGTCCGATGATGCAACACTGAACTGGCTGTCTGACAGATACAGCTCCTCGCTCAGTTCAAATGAAGAGTTCAAGGCCATGGTGCTGGAACTACTCCTCTCTTTTAGCAGGACACTTTTCTGTTCAGGCCGTTTAGCTTTTGCTTTCCCTGGCCTCTTCCTCTTAGATGTGCTGGATGGAAAGTCGTCAGATTGCCTAGTGTTACTCATTGTTTCTACTTTTGGTGGGCAACTTTGTGTTTTTGATTTCTTGCTGTCCTGAATAAAATACATGAAGGAGAAATATAAATTTAGCTAGGATATATGTTAGCATTGTTTGCGTAGAATATATGTGAGAACTGTATGTACAGAATATATGTTAGCATTGTGTGTAAAGAATATATGTTAGCAGTGTATGTATAGAATTTATGTTAGCACTGTGTGTATAGAATATATGTTAGCACTGTATGTATAGAATATATGTTTCAGTGTATGTATAGAATACATATTAGCACTGTGTGTAAAACTATCTGTTACACTATGTGTACAGAATATATGTTAGCAATGTGTGTAAAACTATATGCTAGCACTATGTGTAAAACTATTTGTTAGCACTATGTGTACAGAATATATGTTAGCAATGTGTGTAAAACTATATGCTAGCACTATGTGTAAAACTATTTGTTAGCACTATGTGTACAGAATATATGTTAGCAATGTGTGTAAAACTATATGCTAGCACTATGTGTAAAACTATTTGTTAGCACTATGTGTACAGAATATATGCTAGCACTGTGTGTAGAACTATATGCTACACATGTGTACATATGTTGGCACTGTGTCTATGGACTAATGTTAGTACAGTGTCTGTGGACTAATGTTAGTACAGTGTCTGTGGACTAATGTTGGTACTGTGCCTATGGACTAATGTTGGTACAGTGTCTATGGACTAATGTTGGTACAGTGTCTATGGACTAATGTTAGTACAGTGTCTATGGACTAATGTTGGTACAGTGTCTATGGACTAATGTTAGTACAGTGTCTATGGACTAATGTTGGTACAGTGTCTATGGACTAATGTTGGTACAGTGTCTATGGACTAATGTTGGTACTGTGTCTATGGACTAATGTTGGTACAGTGTCTATGGACTAATGTTGGCACTGTGTCTATGGACTAATGTTGTGTTCTTTGTCCATCAAGAATGATGATGACCATTCATTTCATCCAGTGGGGTTGAAAGTATGGAGCCGTGAGTTCTAAGATGGCTGATAAGGCCTATTTTGACTCGAAATGTTCTTTGAAAATGTGGACAAAGAATGCTTGACGTTTCTGGAGGAGGATTTCATGCAGTGGTTTTTCTGTCCTGCCTTTTCTTCTCAGCTCTTGCAGTCCTGGTTGCCTCGCACGTGACTGCACCCTTGCGTAATGATGCACGCCACGAATTTCGGTCTCTGGCTGCAGTCTCCCAGGTGTCATGATAAATTCCAAAAGCATTCAGTGAGATTTTCAGAGTGTCTTTAAAGCGTTTCCTCTGGCCGCCTTGAGAGCGTTTACCACAACGCAACTCGCTGTAAAAAATTCATTTAGGGAGCCTGTGATCTGGCATGCGAGTCAAGTGACCAGCCAGGTGAATCTGATTCTTCATTAGATACTGGGCATGGACGCTCTTTCTAGGACTTCAGTGTCTGGGATCTTGTCTTGCCATTTAATCTTCAGTAGCTTCCTTAGGCAGACTGTGTGGAAGTGGTTTAATTCCCTAGTGTGTCGCTGATACAGGACTAATGTTAGCACTGTGTCTATGGACTAATGTTAGCGCTGAATCTATGGACTAATGTTAGCACTGTATCTATGGACTAATGTTAGCACTGTGTCTATGGACTAATGTTAGCACTGTGTCTATGGACTAATGTTAGCACTGTGTCTATGGACTAATGTTAGCACTGTGTCTATGGACTAATGTTAGCACTGTGTCTATGGACTAATGTTAGCACTGAATCTATGGACTAATGTTAGCACTGAATCTATGGACTAATGTTAGCACTGTGTCTATGGACTAATGTTAGCACTGAATCTATGGATTAATATTAGCACTGAATCTATGGACTAATGTTAGTACTCCCTCTATGGATAATTGTTAGTACTGTGTCTATGGACTAATGTTAGCACTGAATCTATGGACTAATGTTAGCACTGTGTCTATGGATAATTGTTAGTACTGTGTGAAGAATACATTATAGATTACATGAATGAAGATGTATCATACTGATCAGCCTGGCTGCTAAGTTAACAGTTGTATCTGCATGAAAACCCATCTACAGACAAGATCACACTGAGAATTCATTCAATGAATGTTTACACTAAACAGGTAGATAGTGGCGTTAACTTAAGCAAATGTTACCTGCAAGATTGACCTTTTCTCTTTGAGTTCTACAGCAGCAGCCAGCGCACTCTCAGCAGAAGACTTGCACTTGCGTTTATCAGATTTCAGCTCGACAGGCGCTTCTACTGTTTTTTTCCTCTGTGTCGGCTTCTTTTCTAAGAACAGAAAAATCATAAGATTAACACACACCTGTTCTCTGGATAGACCACATGAATCTGTCATTACACCTGTTACACTACACCTGTTACACTACAGATGGACTGCAATGTGTCACATTAGCAAATTACAATAATGTAGCACAGATATCTATCACATCAAACCAAACATCTGTAATATGCCACATTCCACCACATCACAGAAAAATGTCCATTGTACTATGTCATATTAGCTAATTAACATATTATGTTACTTTACATGAAACACAGATCCACCCACAATAAATGAGCTTTTATTTGCAGACTATCAGTGCCTGTTAAATATAACTGAAAATTATAAGATCGCTCAAGAGAGCGTATCTAGCCATGATACATCTCTCACAATCATAATTTCACTATCCTAGACTTACACAGAAAATCAGGATTTCATACTTCTAGACAATCAGGATTTCACCATCTTAGACTTATATAGAACATCTAGCCATGATACATCTCTCACAATCATAATTTTACCATCCTAGACTTACACAGAAAATCTAGCCATGATACATCTCTCACAATCAGGATTTCACCATCATAGACTTATATAGAAAATCTAGCCATGATACATCTCTCACAATCAGGATTTCACCATCTTAGACTTATATAGAAAATCTAGCCATGATACATCTCTCACAATCAGGATTTCACCATCTTAGACTTATATAGAAAATCTAGCCATGATACATCTCTCACAATCAGGATTTCACCATCTTAGACTTATATAGAAAATCTAGCCATGATACATCTCTCACAATCATAATTTTACCATCCTAGACTTACACAGAAAATCTAGCCATGATACATCTCTCACAATCAGGATTTCACCATCTTAGACTTACATAGAAAATCTAGCCATGATACATCTCTCACAATCAGGATTTCACATCTTAGACATATAGAAAATCTAGCCATGATACATGTCTCACTATCAGGATTTCACCATCTTAGACTTACATAGACAATCTAGCCATGATACATGTCTCACAATCAGGATTTCACCATCTTAGACTTACATAGAAAATCTAGCCATGATACACCTCTCACAATCAGGATTTCACCATCTTAGACGTACATAGAAAATTTAGCCTTGATACAATGTATCCCATACATTGACAGAGCAGGTGTGATACATTTATATCCACTGACAGAGCGGGTGCCAAAAACACACAATTGACACAGCAGATGCGCCACAAACACACAAGTGACATAGTGGATGTCCCAAAAGCACACAACTGACGCAGCAGATGTCCCCAAAACACACAACTGACACAGTAGATGTGCCACAAACACACAAATGACACAGCAGATGTGCCACAAACACACAACTGACACAGCAGATGTGCCACAAACACACAACTGACACAGCAGATGTGCCACAAACACAAAACTGACACAGCAGGTGTGCCACAAACACACAACTGACACAGCAGATGTGCCACAAACACACAACTGACACAGCAGATGTCCCACAAACACACAACTGACACAGCAGATGTGCCACAAACACACAACTGACACAGCAGAATGTAAATATGTCTTACTCTCTGTGTGTGGTGTTGGGGGTTTGATTTCAGCCAATCGCCAGTGTCCTTGCTGACCAACAAGTGCTCCTGACAGGAAGTGCTGTGGGCATCCAATAGAAAGTGTTCCTGCAACAGTGCCCATCCACAAAGATGATTTCTTTCTATATGTGAAATGAGAGTAAATCATAATAAACATCAGTATACAACATGTATACTAGCAATAACAGGAATGACCAAAAACAGAAATGTGACCAGACGTCAATACCAGCTCCTACTGTACTACACAAACATGGTCTGACAGAGGTCAATACCAGCTCCTACTGTACTACACAAACATGGTCTGACAGAGGTCAATACCAGCTCATACTGTACTACACCAACATAGTCTGACAGAGGTCAATACCAGCTCCTACTGTACTACACAAACATGGTCTGACAGAGGTCAATACCAGCTCATACTGTACTACACCAACATAGTCTGACAGAGGTCAATACCAGCTCATACTGTACTACACAAACATGGTCTGACAGAGGTCAATACCAGCTCATACTGTACTACACAAACATGGTCTGACAGAGGTCAATACCAGCTCCTGCTGTACTACACAAACATGGTCTGACAGAGGTCAATACCAGCTCCTACTGTACTACACAAACATGGTCTGACAGAGGTCAATACCAGCTCCTACTGTACTACACCAACATGGTCTGACAGAGGTCAATACCAGCTCCTACTGTACTACACAAACATGGTCTGACAGAGGTCAATACCAGCTCCTACTGTACTACACCAACATGGTCTGACAGAGGTCAATACCAGCTCATACTGTACTACACCAACATAGTCTGACAGAGGTCAATACCAGCTCATACTGTACTACACCAACATGGTCTGACAGAGGTCAATACCAGCTCATACTGTACTACACCAACATGGTCTGACAGAGGTCAATACCAGCTCATACTGTACTACACCAACATGGTCTGACAGAGGTCAACACCAGCTCATACTGTACTACACAAACATGGTCTGACAGAGGTCAATACCAGCTCATACTGTACTACACCAACGTGGTCTGACAGAGGTCAATACCAGCTCAAACTGTACTACACAAACATGGTCTGACAGAGGTCAATACCAGCTCATACTGTACTACACAAACATGGTCTGACAGGTTTCGCCGGTCACCTCAGGCGCAGCAGTTACTACGCTCACATGTAAGCCAAGGGCTGAGCAGTTCTTCAACAACCATTAGTTGTTACGTAAATAACGAATTATCATCACTGCACCTGTGCTATTCCCATCCGTGCTTCGTCCCCTCTTTCAAAGCCACCAGAATTCCCATGATAAATATTCCAGTAGCAATTTGATTAAACATCTGCCTGGCTTGTCCTCTGCATGATGTGTATTGTCCAGACCCCCTATTCACTCCCTTCTCAGCCAATCTGTCCAGATGTGGATACTCTGTTCAGTTGTATTCCCCAACTGATCTCAGAGAGTCCCCATCACACCACCTTTTTCATCCAGTAGCTCTTCACTCAGAGGCACAGCATCAGCCCATCTATCAGCCTGTTCATTGCCCCATAGACTGTGTGCCCTGGGCAGAACATCCATGTCATGCCCTCATTCTGCATCCTGTCCAGCAATGTTCATTTCCTCACAGACTGCATCCTGTCCAGCAATGTTCATTTCCCCACAGACTGTATCCTGTCCAGCAATGTTCATTGCCCCACAGACTGCATCCTGTCCAGCAATGTTCATTGCCCCACAGACTGTATCCTGTCCAGCAATGTTCATTGCCCCACAGACTGCATCCTATCCAGCAATGTTCATTGCTCCACAGACTGTATCCTGTCCAGCAATGTTCATTGCCCCACAGACTGAATCCTGTCCAGCAATGTTCATTGCCCCAAAGACTGAATCCTGTCCAGCAATGTTCATTGCCCCACAGACTGTATCCTGTCCAGCAATGTTCATTGCCCCACAGACTGCATCCTATCCAGCAATGTTCATTGCTCCACAGACTGTATCCTGTCCAGCAATGTTCATTGCCCCACAGACTGAATCCTGTCCAGCAATGTTCATTGCCTCACAGACTGAATCCTGTCCAGCAATGTTCATTGCCCCACAGACTGCATCCTGTCCAGCAATGTTCATTGCCCCACAGACTGTAAGCAATGTTCATTGCCCCACAGACTGTATCCTGTCCAGCAATGTTCATTGACCCACAGACTGCATCCTGTCCAGCAATGTTCATTGCCCCACAGACTGTATCCTGTTAAGCAATGTTCATTGCCCCACAGACTGCATCCTGTCCAGCAATGTTCATTGACCCACAGACTGTAAGCAATGTTCATTGCCCCACAGACTGTATCCTGTCCAGCAATGTTCATTGCCCCACAGACTGCATCCTGTCCAGCAATGTTCATTGCCCCACAGACTGCATGACCTGGGCAGCACATCTATGACATGCTGTATCCTGTCCAGTAATACTAGCCGCTCCAACCAAAATGTGCGTTTCCATTTTCTGAAGCATACTCTGTTACAAACACATGTGTGGCTGTGCTGTCCTCCAACCATCAGACAGCTGCCACCACTGACAGTATCAGCATTCATTCTCATGCTAGATGTTGTAGTATCATATACTACCACAGACAGTATCAGCATTCATTCTCATGCTAGATGTAGTATCATATACTACCACAGACAGTATCAGCATTCATTCTCATGCTAGATGTTGTAGTATCATATGCCACCACAGACAGTATCAGCATTCATTCTCATGTCTAGATTGTTGTAGTATCATATACTACCACAGACAGTATACAGCATTCATTCTCATGCTAGGATGTTGTAGTATCATATAGCTACCACTGACAGTATCAGCATTAATTCTCATGCTAGATGTTGTAGTATCATATACTACCACAGACAGTATCAGCATTCATTCTCATGCTAGATGTTGTAGTATCATATACTACCACAGACAGTATCAGCATTCATTCTCATGCTAGATGTTTAGTATCATATACTACCACAGACAGTATCAGCATTCATTCTCATGCTAGTGTTGTAGTATCATATGCCTACCACAGGACAGTATCCAGCATTCATTCTCATGCTAGATGTTAGTATCATATACTACCACAGACAGTATCAGCATTCATTCTCATGCTAGATGTTGTAGTATCATATACTACCACAGACAGTATCAGCATTCATTCTCATGCTAGATTTGTAGTATCATATACCACCACAGACAGTATCAGCATTCATTCTCATGCTAGATGTTGTAGTATCATATACTACCACAGACAGTATCAGCATTCATTCTCATGCTAGATGTTGTAGTATCATATACAACCACAGACAGTATCAGCATTCATTCTCATGCTAGATGTTGTAGTATCATATACTACCACAGACAGTATCAGCATTCATTCTCATGCTAGATGTTGTATCCATATACTACCACAGACAGTATCAGCATTCATTCTCATGCTAGATGGTTGTAGTATCATATACTCCACAGACAGTATAAGCATTCATTCTCATTGCTAGATGTTGTAGTATCATATACCACCACAGACAGTAATCAGCATTCATTCTCATGCTGAGATTGTAGTATCATATACTACCACAGACAGTATCAGCATTCATTCTCATGCTAAGATGTTAGTAGTCATATACTACCACAGACAGTATCAGCATTCATTCTCATGCTAGATGTTGTAGTATCATATGCCACCACAGACAGTATCAGCATTCATTCTCATGCTAGATGGTGTATCATATACTACCACAGGACAGTATCAGCAATTCATTCTCATGCTAGATGTTGTAGTATCATATACTACCACAGACAGTATCAGCATTCATTCTCATGCTAGATGTTGTAGTATCATATACCACCACAGACAGTATCAGCATTCATTCTCATGCTAGATGTAGTATCATATACTACCACAGACAGTATCAGCATTCATTCTCATGCTAGATGTTGTAGTATCATATACTACCACAGACAGTAGTCAGCAATTCATTCTCATGCTAGATGTTGTAGTATCATATACTACCACAGACGTATCAGCATTCATTCTCATGCTAGATGTTGTAGTATCATAGACTACCACAGACAGTATCAGCATTCATTCTCATGCTAGATGTTGTAGTATCATATACTACCACAGACAGTATCAGCATTCATTCTCATGCTAGATGTTAGTATCATATACTACCACAGACAGTATCAGCATTCATTCTCATGCTAGATGTTGTAGTATCATATACTACCACAGACAGTATCAGCATTCATTCTCATGCTAGATGTTGTAGTATCATATACTACCACAGACAGTATCAGCATTCATTCTCATGCTAGATGTTAGTATCATATACCTACCACAGACAGTATCAGCATTCATTCTCATGCTAGATGTTGTAGTATCATATACCACCACAGACAGTATCACATTCATTCTCATGCTAGATGTTGTAGTATCATATACTACCACAGACAGTATCAGCATTCATTCTCATGCTAGATGTTGTAGTATCATATACCACCACAGACAGTATCAGCATTCATTCTCATGCTAGATGTTGTAGTATCATATACTACCACAGACAGTATCAGCATTCATTCTCATGCTAGATGTTGTAGTATCATATACTACCACAGACAGTATCAGCATTCATTCTCATGCTAGATGTTGTAGTATCATATACCTACCACAGACAGTATCAGCATTCATTCTCATGCTAGATGTTGTAGTATCATATACCTACCACAGACAGTATCAGCATTCATTCTCATGCTAGATGTTGTATCATATACTACCACAGACAGTATCAGCATTCATTCTCATGCTAGATGTTGTAGTATCATATGCCACCACAGACAGTATCAGCATTCATTCTCATGCTAGATGTTGTATCATATACTACCACAGACAGTATCAGCATTCATTCTCATGCTAGATGTTGTAGTATCATATACTACCACAGACAGTATCAGCATTCATTCTCATGCTAGATGTTGTAGTATCATATACTACCACAGACAGTATCAGCATTCATTCTCATGCTAGATGTTGTAGTATCATATACCTACCACAGACAGTATCAGCATTCATTCTCATGCTAGATGTTGTAGTATCATATACTACCATAGACAGTTATCAGCATTCATTCTCATGCTAGAGTTGTAGATCATATACTCCACAGACAGTATCAGCATTCATTCTCATGCTAGATGTTTAGATCATATACCGACCACAGACAGTAGCAGCATTCATTCTCATGCTAGATGTTGTAGTATCATATACTACCACAGACAGTATCAGCATTCATTCTCATGCTAGATGTTAGTATCATATACACCACAGACAGTATCAGCATTCATTCTCATGCTAGATGTTAGTATCATATACCACCACAGACAGTATCAGCATTCATTCTCAGGCTAGATGTTGTAGTATAATATACTACCACAGACAGTATCAGCATTCATTCTCATGCTAGATGTTGTAGTATCATATACTACCACAGACAGTATCAGCATTCATTCTCATGCTAGATGTTAGTATCATATACTACCACAGACAGTATCAGCATTCATTCTCATGCTAGATGGTGTAGTATCATATACCACCACAGACAGTATCAGCATTCATTCTCATGCTAGATGTTAGTATCAATATACCACACAGACCAGTATCAGCATTCATTCTCATGCTAGATGTTGTAGTATCATATACTACCACAGACAGTATCAGCATTCATTCTCATGCTAGATGTTGTAGTATCATATACTACACAGACAGTATCAGCATTCATTCTCATGCTAGATGTTTGTAGTATCATATAACCACCACAGACAGTATCAGCATTCATTCTCATGCTAGATGTTGTATCATATACCTACCACAGACAGTATTAGCATTCATTCTCATGCTAGATGTTGTAGTATCATATACTACCACAGACAGTATCAGCATTCATTCTCATGCTAGATGTTGTAGTATCATATACTACCACAGACAGTATCAGCATTCATTCTCATTCTAGATGTTGTATCATATACCACCACAGACAGTATCAGCATTCATTCTCATGCTAGATGTAGTATCATATACTACCACAGACAGTATCAGCATTCATTCTCATGCTAGATGTTGTATCATATACCACCACAGACAGTATCAGCATTCATTCTCATGCTAGATGTAGTATCATATACTACCACAGACAGTATCAGCATTCATTCTCATGCTAGATGTTGTAGTATCATATACCACCACAGACAGTATCAGCATTCATTCTCATGCTAGATGTTGTAGTATCATATACTACCACAGACAGTATCAGCATTCATTCTCATGCTAGATGTTGTATCATATACTACCACAGACAGTATCAGCATTCATTCTCATGCTAGATGTTGTATCATATACTACCACAGACAGTATCAGCATTCATTCTCATGCTAGATGTTGTAGTATCATATACTACCACAGACAGTATCAGCATTCATTCTCATGCTAGATGTTGTAGTATCATATACTACCACAGACAGTATCAGCATTCATTCTCATGCTAGATGTTGTAGTATCATATACCACCACAGACAGTATCAGCATTCATTCTCATGCTAGATGTTGTAGTATCATATACCACCACAGACAGTATCAGCATTCATTCTCATGCTAGATGTTGTAGTATCATATACTACCACAGACAGTATCAGCATTCATTCTCATGCTAGATGTTGTATCATATACTACCACAGACAGTATCAGCATTCATTCTCATGCTAGATGTTGTAGTATCATATACTACCACAGACAGTATCAGCATTCATTCTCATGCTAGATGTAGTATCATATACCACCACAGACAGTATCAGCATTCATTCTCATGCTAGATGTTGTAGTATCATATACCACCACAGACAGTATCAGCATTCATTCTCATGCTAGATGTTGTATAGCATATACTACCACAGACAGTATCAGCATTCATTCTCATGCTAGATGTTGTAGTATCAATATACCACCACAGACAGTATCAGCATTCATTCTCATGCTAGATGTTGTAGTACATATACTACCACAGACAGTATCAGCATTCATTCTCATGCTAGATGTTGTAGTATCATATTACCACCACAGACCGTATCAGCATTCATTCTCATGCTAGATGTTAGTATCATATACCTACCACAGACAGTATCAGCATTCATTCTCATGCTAGATGTTGTAGTATCATATACACCACAGACAGTATCAGCATTCATTCTCATGCTAGATGTTGTAGTATCATATACTACCACAGACAGTATCAGCATTCATTCTCATGCTAGATGTTGTAGTATCATATACTACACAGACAGTATCAGCATTCATTCTCATGCTAGATGTTGTAGTAATCATATACCACCACAGACAGTATCAGCATTCATTCTCATGCTAGATGTTGTAGTATCATATACTACCACAGACAGTATCAGCATTCATTCTCATGCTAGATGTTGTAGTATCATATACTACACAGACAGTATCAGCATTCATTCTCATGCTAGATGTGTAGTATCATATACTACCACAGACAGTATCAGCATTCATTCTCATGCTAGATGTTAGTATCATATACTCACCACAGACAGTATCAGCATTCATTCTCATGCTAGATTGTAGTATCATATACCACCACAGACAGTATCAGCATTCATTCTCATGCTAGCTGTTGTAGTATCATATACCACCACAGACAGTATCAGCATTCATTCTCATGCTAGATGTGATGTGTATAAGAGACACGTATCAGCATTCATTCTCATGCTAGATGTTGTAGTATCATATACTACCACAGACAGTATCAGCATTCATTCTCATGCTAGATGTTGTAGTATCATATACTACCACAGACAGTATCAGCATTCATTCTCATGCTAGATGTAGTATCATATACTACCACAGACAGTATCAGCATTCATTCTCATTCTAGATGTTGTAGTATCATATACCACCACAGACAGTATCAGCATTCATTCTCATGCTAGATGTTGTATCATATACTACCACAGACAGTATCAGCATTCATTCTCATGCTAGATGTTGTAGTATCATATACCACCACAGACAGTATCAGCATTCATTCTCATGCTAGATGTTGTAGTATCATATACCACCACAGACAGTATCAGCATTCATTCTCATGCTAGATGTTGTATCATATACCACCACAGACAGTATCAGCATTCATTCTCATGCTAGATGTTGTAGTATCATATACCACCACAGACAGTATCAGCATTCATTCTCATGCTAGATGTTGTATCATATACCACCACAGACAGTATCAGCATTCATTCTCATGCTAGATGTTGTAGTATCATATACCACCACAGACAGTATCAGCATTCATTCTCATGCTAGATGGTGTAGTATCATATGTCACCACAGACAGTATCAGCATTCATTCTCATGCTAGATGTTGTATCATATACCACCACAGACAGTATCAGCATTCATTCTCATGCTAGATGTTGTAGTATCAGCATTCATTCTCATGCTAGATGTTGTAGTATCATATGCCACCACAGACAGTATCAGCATTCATTCTCATGCTAGATGTTGTAGTATCATATACCAAAGCCCCCTTTTTTCAATGTCCTTGTGTCTTTGCAATAAAACCCCACCCACTCTTTTGTTCCCTCTGACCAAGGGCCTACCTATCAGCATATATCATTACACTGTGTATGAGATGCCTTTAAAAACTGTTGCGCAGACACTTGTGTAACACTCTTTGCCCATTCTCTGAAAATAAGCAGATGTCAGAACAGTTGGTGAAACACTATGCAGGCGTCAGGTGCCAAGGGGAGTAAGGCAGGTTTAATGTTTTTCTGCCTACATGCCCAACATCTGTACAGAAAATACCAGAAATGTCAACAATGTTGAAACCTGTGACAATGTTGATCTACTGTTAATTGGTGTAAATCTGATTGCTGAACTCTGATGTGCAGATGATGTGTTCCTCCACTCAATCAGTGTCACAGGATTAGAACACACCATCTTGTCTGTCAACAAGCACAGAGAAGATCAACATCTTTATCTCAACATTTCAAAACATACATCCACAGATAAAACTAGACTCAACCAAACATTCCCATCAACAGAGAGGACAGTGAACATCTTCCACATTGTGAAAAGTATAACACCATCAATAACAACAATAGGGGATGCTTACAAGAAGGCAGAATAAGGTGGGCCAGAGCCACACAGAGGTTCAGCAATATTAAGACCTTATGGTACACAACACCAGCAAACAGAGAACGTCAACATTCTGAGAACACCCAGGCTTCCTGGGGCAATGTATGGATGTGAACCATGGACCACGTGGCAACCACTAGAGAAGACAATCAGTCTTCCTGTAGCAATGTATGGATGTGAACCATGGACCATTTGGCAACCACAAGAGAATAAAATCAAGGCTTCTGACCGTACATTTTATACACACGTTTAGAATACTGTGCTTCGGGGAGAAGAAAATCAAGGCTTCTGACCGTAAATTTTATACACACATGTTTAGAATACTGTGCTTTGGGGAGAAGAAAATCAAGGCTTCTGACCGTAAATTTTATACACACATGTTTAGAATACTGTGCTTCGGGGAGAAGAAAATCAAGGCTTCTGACCGTAAATTTTATACACACATGTTTAGAATACTGTGCTTCGGGGAGAAGAAAATCAAGGCTTCTGACCGTAAATTTTATACACACATGTTTAGAATACCGTGGTTCGGGGAGAAGAACCTACTGACATCCTATAAGCTCTGAACATAAAGAAACCTGGCCCATAAAAAGCATGCTGTGGTGGAAACTGAAATACTGTGGATATCTGACACCTGAAAGTGGCTGGGAGAGAATAGTCACAGACATTGAAATACTGTGGATATCTGAAACCTGACAGTGGCTGGGAAAGAACACTGAAATACTGTGGATATCTGACACCTGACAGTGGCTGAGAGACAACAGTCGTGGACACTGAAATACTGTGGATATCTGACACCTGACAGTGGCTGGGAAAGAACACTGAAATACTGTGGATATCTGACACCTGAAAGTGGCTGGGAGAGAATAGTCATGGACATTGAAATACTGTGGATATCTGAAACCTGACAGTGGCTGGGAGAGAATAGTCATTGACACTGAAATACTGTGGATATATGACACCTGACAGTGGCTGAGAGACAACAGTAGTGGACACTGAAATAATGTGGATATATGACACCTGACAGTGGCTGGGAGAGAATAGTCATTGACACTGAAATACTGTGGATATATGACACCTGACAGTGGCTGGGAAAGAACACTGAAATACTGTGAATATCTGAAACCTGACAGTGGCTGGGAAAGAACACTGAAATACTGTGGATATCTGAAACCTGACAGTGGCTGGGAGAGAATAGTCATTGACACTGAAATACTGTGGATATATGACACCTGACAGTGGCTGAGAGACAACAGTCGTGGACACTGAAATACTGTGGATATATGACACCTGACAGTGGCTGGGAGAGAACAGTCGTGGAAAGCGTGGTTCCTGGAATAAAGAGACAGGGGTGAACCAACACGACAGTGAACACAGGCTATAAGACACAACCTGGGCATGAGCATGTATAAGACAGGGCAACAGTGGACACAGGCTAAAAGACACAACCTGGGCATGAGCATGTATAAGACAGGGCAACAGTGGACACAGGCTAAAAGACACAACCTGGGCATGAGCATGTATAAGACAGGGCAACAGTGGACACAGGCTATAAGACAGACCCTGGACATGAGCATGTATAAGACAGGGCAACAGTGGACACAGGCTATTAGACAGACCCTGGACATGAGCATGTATGAGACAGGGCAACAGTGAACACAGGCTATTAGACAGACCCTGGACATGAGCATGTATGAGACAGGGCAACAGTGGACACAGGCTATTAGACAGACCCTGGACATGAGCATGTATGAGACAGGGCAACAGTGGACACAGGCTATAAGACAGACCCTGGACATGAGCATGTATGAAGACAGGGCAACAGTGGACACAGGCTATAGACAGACCCTGGACATGAGCATGTATGAGACAGGGCAACAGTGGACACAGGCTATTAGACAGACCCTGGACATGAGCATGTATGAGACAGGGCAACAGTGGACACAGGCTATTAGACAGACCCTGGACATGAGCATGTATGAGACAGGGCAACAGTGGACACAGGCTATTAGACAGACCCTGGACATGAGCATGTATGAGACAGGGCAACAGTGGACACAGGCTATTAGACAGACCCTGGACATGAGCATGTATAAGACAGGGCAACAGTGGACACAGGCTAAAAGACACAACCTGGGCATGAGCATGTATAAGACAGGGCAACAGTGGACACAGGCTAAAAGACACAACCTGGGCATGAGCATGTATGAGACAGGGCAACAGTGGACACAGGCTATAAGGCAGACCCTGGACATGAGCATGTATAAGACAGGGCAACAGTGGACACAGGCTATTAGACAGACCCTGGACATGAGCATGTATGAGACAGGGCAACAGTGGACACAGGCTATTAGACAGACCCTGGACATGAGCATGTATGAGACAGGGCAACAGTGGACACAGGCTATTAGACAGACCCTGGACATGAGCATGTATGAGACAGGGCAACAGTGGACACAGGCTATAAGACAGACCCTGGACATGAGCATGTATAAGACAGGGCAACAGTGGACACAGGCTATAAGACAGACCCTGGACATGAGCATGTATGAGACAGGGCAACAGTGGACACAGGCTATTAGACAGACCCTGGACATGAGCATGTATGAGACAGGGCAACAGTGGACACAGGCTATTAGACAGACCCTGGACATGAGCATGTATGAGACAGGGCAACAGTGGACACAGGCTATTAGACAGACCCTGGACATGAGCATGTATGAGACAGGGCAACAGTGGACACAGGCTATAAGACAGACCCTGGACATGAGCATGTATGAGACAGGGCAACAGTGGACACAGGCTATAAGACAGACCCTGGACATGAGCATGTATGAGACAGGGCAACAGTGGACACAGGCTATTAGACAGACCCTGGACATGAGCATGTATGAGACAGGGCAACAGTGGACACAGGCTATTAGACAGACCCTGGACATGAGCATGTATGAGACAGGGCAACAGTGGACACAGGCTAAAAGACACAACCTGGGCATGAGCATGTATAAGACAGGGCAACAGTGGACACAGGCTAAAAGACACAACCTGGGCATGAGCATGTATAAGACAGGGCAACAGTGGACACAGGCTAAAAGACACAACCTGGGCATGAGCATGTATAAGACAGGGCAACAGTGGACACAGGCTAAAAGACAGACCCTGGACATGAGCATGTATGAGACAGGGCAACAGTGGACACAGGCTATAAGACAGACCCTGGACATGAGCATGTATAAGACAGGGCAACAGTGGACACAGGCTATAAGACAGACCCTGGACATGAGCATGTATGAGACAGGGCAACAGTGGACACAGGCTAAAAGACACAACCTGGGCATGAGCATGTATGAGACAGGGCAACAGTGGACACAGGCTAAAAGACACAACCTGGGCATGAGCATGTATAAGACAGGGCAACAGTGGACACAGGCTAAAAGACACAACCTGGGCATGAGCATGTATAAGACAGGGCAACAGTGGACACAGGCTATAAGACAGACCCTGGACATGAGCATGTATGAGACAGGGCAACAGTGGACACAGGCTATAAGACAGACCCTGGACATGAGCATGTATAATACAGGGCAACAGTGGACACAGGCTATAAGACAGACCCTGGACATGAGCATGTATAAGACAGGGCAACAGTGGACACAGGCTATAAGACAGACCCTGGACATGAGCATGTATAAGACAGGGCAACAGTGGACACAGGCTATTAGACAGACCCTGGACATGAGCATGTATAAGACAGGGCAACAGTGGACACAGGCTATTAGACAGACCCTGGACATGAGCATGTATAAGACAGGGCAACAGGGCAGAGACCCATTATATGGCTTCAAACAAACAACCACAATGAAATGTGAAACCTGAGAGATCCGAAGAATGTGTTCCAGTGCTGGTCTATGAAAGCACCAATGTGGGCCTTCCAGTGGAAGTAGTGTATGAGACAGGGCAACAGGGCAGAGACCCATTATATGGCTTCAAACAAACAACCACAATGAATGTGAAACCTGAGAGATCCGAAGAATGTGTTCCAGTGCTGGTCTATGAAAGCA
This sequence comes from Cepaea nemoralis, assembly GCA_014155875.1. Classification (NCBI taxonomy): domain Eukaryota; kingdom Metazoa; phylum Mollusca; class Gastropoda; order Stylommatophora; family Helicidae; genus Cepaea; species Cepaea nemoralis. Next base: position 6,627 of record JACEFZ010025145.1, on the reverse strand, counting down.
CCAATGTGGGCCTTCCAGTGGAAGTAGTGTATGAGACAGGGCAACAGGGCAGAGATCCATTATATGGCTTCAAACAAACAACCACAATGACATGTGAAACCTGAGAGATCCGAAGAATGTGTTCCAGTGCTGGTCTATGAAAGCACCAATGTGGGCCTTCCAGTGGAAGTAGTGTATGAGACAGGGCAACAGGGCAGAGACCCATTATATGGCTTCAAACAAACAACCACAATGAATGTGAAACCTGAGAGATCCGAAGAATGTGTTCCAGTGCTGGTCTATGAAAGCACCAATGTGGGCCTTCCAGTGGAAGTAGTGTATGAGACAGGGCAACAGGGCAGAGATCCATTATATGGCTTCAAACAAACAACCACAATGACATGTGAAACCTGAGAGATCCGAAGAATGTGTTCCAGTGCTGGTCTATGAAAGCACCAATGTGGGCCTTCCAGTGGAAGTAGTGTATGAGACAGGGCAACAGGGCAGAGATCCATTATATGGCTTCAAACAAACAACCACAATGACATGTGAAACCTGAGAGATCCGAAGAATGTGTTCCAGTGCTGGTCTATGAAAGCACCAATGTGGGCCTTCCAGTGGAAGGAGTGTATGAGACAGGGCAAACAGGGCAGAGACCCATTATATGGCTTCAAACAAACAACCACAATGAATGTGAAACCTGAGAGATCCGAAGAATGTGTTTCCAGTGCTGGTCTATGAAAGCACCATGTGGGCCTTCCAGTGGAAGTAGTGTATGAGACAGGGCAACAGGGCAGAGATCCATTATATGGCTTCAAACAAACAACCACAATGAATGTGAAACCTGAGAGATCCAAAGAATGTGTTCCAGTGCTGGTCTATGAAAGCACCAATGTGGGCCTTCCAGTGGAAGTAGCCGCATTTGCCCTGTCCGGTCTTGTGTAGGTTGTACAGCGTCAGCATGACCACTTGGTGCCTGCAGATTTCACACACACACACAACATGGTGGTCATGGGTCAGTCTGAGGTGTGGAGTAGTTTATAGCAGCAACATGGTGGTCATGGGTCAGTCTGAGGTGTGGAGTAGTTTATAGCAGCAACATGGTGGTCATGGGTCAGTCTGAGGTGTGGGGTAGTTTATAGCAGCAACATTGTGTACATGGGTCAGTCTGAGGTGTGGAGTAGTTTATAGCAGCAACATTGTGTTACATGGGTCAGTCTGAGGTGTGGAGTAGTTTATAGCAGCAACATTGTGTACATGGGTCAGTCTGAGGTGTGGGGTAGTTTATAGCAGCAACATTGTGTTCATGGGTCAGTCTGAGGTGTGGGGTAGTTTATAGCAGCAACATTGTGTACATGGTCAGTCTGAGGTGTGGGGTAGTTTATAGCAGCAACATTGTGTTACATGGGTCAGTCTGAGGTGTGGGTTAGTTTATAGCAGCAACATTGTGTACATGGGTCAGTCTGAGGTGTGGGGTAGTTTATAGCAGCAACATTGTGTTCATGGGTCAGTCTGAGGTGTGGGTTAGTTTATAGCAGCAACATTGTGTACATGGGTCAGTCTGAGGTGTGGGGTAGTTTATAGCAGCAACATTGTGTTCATGGGTCAGTCTGAGGTGTGGGTTAGTTTATAGCAGCAACATTGTGTTCATGGGTCAGTCTGAGGTGTGGGTTAGTTTATAGCAGCAACATTGTGTTCATGGGTCAGTCTGAGGTGTGGGGTAGTTTATAGCAGCAACATTGTGTACATGGGTCAGTCTGAGGTGTGGGTTAGTTTATAGCAGCAACATTGTGTTACATGGGTCAGTCTGAGGTGTGGGGTAGTTTATAGCAGCAACATTGTGTTCATGGGTCAGTCTGAGGTGTGGGTTAGTTTATAGCAGCAACATTGTGTTCATGGGTCAGTCTGAGGTGTGGGTTAGTTTATAGCAGCAACATTGTGTACATGGGTCAGTCTGAGGTGTGGGTTAGTTTATAGCAGCAACATTGTGTACATGGGTCAGTCTGAGGTGTGGGGTAGTTTATAGCAGCAACATTGTGTACATGGGTCAGTCTGAGGTGTGGGGTAGTTTATAGCAGCAACATTGTGTACATGGGTCAGTCTGAGGTGTGGGTTAGTTTATAGCAGCAACATTGTGTACATGGGTCAGTCTGAGGTGTGGGTTAGTTTATAGCAGCAACATTGTGTACATGGGTCAGTCTGAGGTGTGGGTTAGTTTATAGCAGCAACATTGTGTTCATGGGTCAGTCTGAGGTGTGGGGTAGTTTATAGCAGCAACATTGTGTTCATGGGTCAGTCTGAGGTGTGGGTTAGTTTATAGCAGCAACATTGTGTTCATGGGTCAGTCTGAGGTGTGGGTTAGTTTATAGCAGCAACATTGTGTTCATGGGTCAGTCTGAGGTGTGGGTTAGTTTATAGCAGCAACATTGTGTTCATGGGTCAGTCTGAGGTGTGGGTTAGTTTATAGCAGCAACATTGTGTTCATGGGTCAGTCTGAGGTGTGGGTTAGTTTATAGCAGCAACATTGTGTTCATGGGTCAGTCTGAGGTGTGGGTAGTTTATAGCAGCAACATTGTGTACATGGGTCAGTCTGAGGTGTGGGGTTAGTTTATAGCAGCAACATTGTGTTCATGGGTCAGTCTGAGGTGTGGGGTTAGTTTATAGCAGCAACATTGTGTTCATGGGTCAGTCTGAGGTGTGGGGTAGTTTATAGCAGCAACATTGTGTTCATGGGTCAGTCTGAGGTGTGGGTTAGTTTATAGCAGCAACATTGTGTTCATGGGTCAGTCTGAGGTGTGGGTTAGTTTATAGCAGCAACATTGTGTTCATGGGTCAGTCTGAGGTGTGGGTTAGTTTATAGCAGCAACATTGTGTTCATGGGTCAGTAGGAGGTGTGGGGTAGTTTATAGCAGCAACATTGTGTTCATGGGTCAGTCTGAGGTGTGGGTTAATTTATAGCAGCAACATTGTGTTCATGGGTCAGTCTGAGGTGTGGGGTAGTTTATAGCAGTAACATTATGTTCATGGGTCAGTCTGAGGTGTGGAGTAGTTTATAGCAGCAACATTATGTTCATGGGTCAGTCTGAGGTGTGGGGTAGTTTATAGCAGTAACATTGTATTCATGGGTCAGTCTGAGGTGTGGGGTAGTTTATAGCAGCAACATTATGTTCATGGGTCAGTCTGAGGTGTGGAGTAGTTTATAGCAGTAACATTGTATTCATGGGTCAGTCTGAGGTGTGGGCTAGTTTATAGCAGCAACATTTTGTTCATGGGTCAGTCACAAGCATGGGTTAACGAACAAACGAACAAACAGACTTTATTTTCAAAGGGTAACAAATTGGGCACGCAGGCCCGTCTTACATTCGGCCCTTCCATTCACTCAGCTTTCTTTCATCAACAGTGCATAGGAAAAAAACATTGTCACATGAATTTTGTAAACATAAACAATGCATATTACTATGTTATGAGACACATCCACCACCCACCCACACATCCCCATTCACTCCAACTCCCCCACCCAGACCACACACATAACCCACACACACATACATTCCCCCACCCATCCACACATCCCTACACCTACACATCTCCCCACCCACACACACCTCTCACCCACCACACATCCCATCACACCCACACCCCAAGCACACATACATTCAATAACCCACCATCCCCCAGCCTACACACATACTCCCCACCCACGTCACATATCCCTCTACCCGTCCAATTACCCACCAACAATCACTCACCCACATATCCTCCTCCACCACACACCTCCACCCACACCAGCCAAACACACATTCCTCAGCCACACACACATCTCCCCGTCAACTCACATATTCCGCACCTACCCACACACAAATTCCGCACCCACCCACATAATCTCCCATCTCCCCCAGCCCACTCACAGATCCCGAGCCCACACCTACAAACACAACCCCCACCATCTCCTAACCTACACACACTCACCCACCCACATATCCTCTACCCACCATCCCCCAACCAAACATCCCTTAACCACACACCCTTACTCATTTACAATCACCCACCCACACATCCTCTACCCAACCACACATCCTCCATCCACCCATCCCCCAGCCACACATCCCTTAACCACACACCCCTACCCATATACACCACACATCCCCACCCACGCACAATCTCCCCACCCATACACACATCCCCACCCACCAACACATCCTCCATTCACAAACACAACACCTCCCATCCACGCACACACAACCCACACACACACATCCCCAACTCATACACTCATCCCCAGACACACGTACTTAGCCCTCAACCACTAACACCCCACACATCCCTTACACCACTCATCAACACATACATCCTCCTATCTACCCACCCACACTCACACACCCCAAACCACCCATCTAAGCACACATCCCCACCCTCACACAGCATCATTCACCCACCCAAAAAACCCAACCACACTTCACCCACACACACACATCATCTATCCACAACCAGCTCCCCTCCCACACAACACCACACCCACACACATCCCAAAGACACATCCCTCACCCACACACACGCTATCTCCCCACACATCGCCTACCCCTCCACCATCCCCCAACTACATCACCCTCAACTACCCACACATACATCCTCCAGCCAGCCACAAACACCCCCACCAGCCAGACATATCCCCCACCCTCACACACATCACAATCCCTCACTCACACCCCATCATGCACCCCTCCCCAACCCACATACATCCCACACACATTCTCACCCCCACCCACTCCCCACCCATCACCCAAACATCCCACACCCATACACATCCCTCCCGCCCACACCCCCAAACCCACAACACCACCCCCACCTGCACCACACATCTCCCACCCACCCCATGATCCCCACCCATCCCATTCAACCCATCATCAATCATCCACCACAATCCTCCTCCCCCCTCACCCACAACCACCTAGCCAAACACACACCCCACCCGAGCAACACACATCTTCCCCGCCACCCATATATCCCGCACGTACCCCCACCCAATCCCCCACCCACCCACACAATCCCAACCCTGCCCACACACCACACATCACCTCCCCCACCCTACTATTATGATCGACTCCCACACTTTACACACACATGCAGTGACGTTGTCGTGAGCATTGTACGCACCATTGTTAAAGAAATGGAGAAAAATTGTACATATACATTTTGTTCACTTAAAAATTAGTGGGATGCAATTCAACTCTCGTCGCTCTCTCTACTCCTCGTCTATCACTCTCTCTCGTCTCCTCCTCTCTCTCTCATACTCTCTAGTTCTCTCCACCCACTCTACAGTGATGTACATGTGTTCATTGTTTTTTTTTTTTTTTTATAAATTAGAACATCAGTTGGCATTCCAAATGGTAAATAGAACATGAGACTACACAACGTATATGGAATAGCATGTTACATGATAATGCGTGCGCTTAAATCTCTCTCTCCTCGTCACTCTATCTCTCTCTCTCTGTCTTTCTCGCTCTCTTCTCACTACCACACACACCCATAGAACACTCACATACAATGGCCGCACACATCACACATTAACAATTACCATTCTTTCCACTGGCTTTCTCTCGTTCGCTCACCCCCCCCCCCCCCCCCCCGCCCTCTCTCTCTCTCTCTCTCTCTCACTCCAATCACTATTTACCCATTAAGTCACTCTCCATCTTTCATTTACTCAAGATCCCACTCTCTTTCACATCTAACCTCACACTCAGACAGACAACACACCCTCTGCTATCCAAATACACACTCCCTCGCGTGCGCAAGAAAGCATATACACATACACACTTGGGACGAAGCTAACACACAATAGACACACGACAAATACCCACATATCCCCATGCAGACATACACACCCATATACATATACATACACAACACACACCCACAACACAGAATACACTCTGTCCGCATACACGCTGCGTGCACCATACACACAATCATGCACTCACATACACGAACACCCACGAACACACACACACAACACATATATATATATATTATATATATTATATATAATATTATATATATATATATAAGATATATATATATATATAATATATATATATATTACACACCCATACACACAAGCAACCCGCCCAGACAGTTTTAAACACACGCTACATTTACGCACACATATAAACATACTTACACACACAAGCACACATACAACCACATTTAAACACACACACCACATTCCCAGACAGCACACACATACACCACACATAAACACACGACCCGACCAACTCATACACACATATGGCCACACGTACACCACTAACCCATCCACCCACACACTTACTCACACATACACGCTGCCTCACATAATCTCACCCTCTCACTCACTCATTTACATCTAAACCACACTAACTCACTCTCTTACAAGCACAGACAAGTCACAGACACCATACATTCACCTACTCTTCCTCTCTCTCTTTCTCACCCTTAATCAACACTGCCATCCACACCTCCCCACCTCTCACACATCTCCCATCCCCACCCAAATCTCCACCCATAAACACCCCCCCCCCACACCCCACATACCTTCCCAAGAAGTTGTCCCAACAAAATCAAGATGGAATTAATCAGACCACTATATAATTCAGCGCATTCACATCCAAA